>WNWK01002986.1:0-17500 GCA_009830355.1 Cherax destructor
GTGAGTCACACATGTCGTCAAATGGGTTGAAATTGTAATTGAAGATCTCTGTTGTGGGTTAGAAGACTACAAAGATTCTCCTGAAAGTGTGATTAAGTGGTTGTTTTGTCCATCAAGAAAATGTCTCCTGATGGGGTGGGGGGTGTTAGGTGATGACCTACTGACGCATCCCTGTGAGTTGTGAGTAGGTGAAACTGTGGAAGTTAGGATATTACGTTAGTCTTTGGAGTAACTTCAATTTTAAGTTTTCGTATCCATTGCTTTTTCATATCTATGACATTTTCATATATATAAAAAATTTCATATCCGACATTTTTCGATTACTAGTGGATCTTCGACCGTGTCCCGTTGGGAAGATAAGCTCTTCCACATCCCCAACACGATACTGTGATTTATTAAAGGGACTGTGATTCTATCCAATTTTTTCCCAAGTTATATGTAATTAATAATTTCCGGCTTGGTTGCAAGTACTTCTGGCAGTTTGGCAGACACATAGATGATGATCAAACCAAATGCAAAGTATGTGGTGAGCCTTATGGTTACTTTCTTGGACACTGCATTATCTTTCATTTACTGAGACAGTATAATAACTTATGTGATGTTTCAAGGTGAAATAAGACACTAGACATTTTATGCAAATATTCTAAATTTGCTTGCAACAGATAAATCTATTTATTGTAGCTATGAATCTATATGTACTCCTGTTAACCCTTTTGAAGCCTAGTTTCTGGGTCTTATTTTTAATGTATAGCCTAATATTTCACTTCTTGAACACCTGAAACAAGATTTTTAATATGTATTTTTCTTGCCGTGCAGGTGAGGCTCTAACGACACGGTGACGGACGAGGAACCGTAAGTACGAGTATTAATGTTGATAACAGTCGTACGTAAGACCGACAAGTTGGTAATTAAGATACATGTGCAACAGTCGGGTATCTTTAGTGTTGAAACGTTTTGCCTACACAGTAGGCTTCTTCAGTCAAATACAGAGGCAGCAGATGTAGTAGTGTAATGAAGATGATATAATCAGTCTAGCAACCTGAGGGACTGACCACCTCAAATACTATTTCTCCAAGGTTGATAGACTGATAATATTGTCTTCATTACACTACTACAGCTGCTGCTTCTGTGTTTGAAGAAGCCTACTGTGTAGGAGAAACGTTTCAGCAATAAATATACCCATAGGCATTACGGGGAAGGTAGGCAGATGGATTTTTGAGTTCCTAACACAAAGAACACAAAAAGTAGTAGTGAACAGGGCAAGATCCAGCATCAGCGAGGTCAAAAGCTCAGTGCCCCAAGGCACTGTCCTGGCACCTCTGCTGTTTCTCATCCTCATAGCAGACATAGATAAAAACACCCAGCACACTTTTGTATCATCATTTGCAGATGACACTAAAATAAGCATGAAAGTCACTACGGTAGAGGACACTGAAAAATTACAGGAGGACATAAGCAGGGTCTTCCAGTGGGCAGTGGAGAACAACATGACGTTCAATGGTGATAAGTTTCAGCTGCTTAGGTATGGAAAAAATGAAGAACTCAAAAGGAACACTATATACAAAACGCAAGAGGGTCACCACATAGAACGAAAGGAACACGTAAAGGACTTGGGAATAATTATGTCTGCTGATCTGTCGTTTAAAGACCATAACAAGACAAAGATCACAACAGCCAGGAAGATGACGGGGTGGGTATTGAGAACTTTCAAAACAAGGGAAATAATGCCGATGGTGACACTATTCAAATCGCTAGTGCTCCCTCACTTAGAATACTGCTCAGTGCTGACGGCCCCGTTCAGGGCAGGAGAAATAGCAGAGCTGGAACAAATCCAGAGATCGTTTACGGCTCACATTGAGCCATTGAAACATCTAAATTATTGGGAACGCCTTCAAGTCTTGAACATGTACTCATTGGAGCGGAGGAGAGAGATACATGATAATATATACATGGAAAGTACTTGAGGGCCTGGTCCCAAATCTGCACACTGCCATAACAACATACTGGAGTGAGAGATATGGGAGAAAGTGTAAAATAAACCCAGTGAGGAGCAGGGGTGCGGTGGGGACAATACGGGAGCACTGTATTAACATCCGGGGTCCCAGACTATTCAACATCTTACCAGAAGATATCCGAAACACGGCTGGAACCAGTGTAGAAGCCTTCAAGAGGAAACTGGACAAGTATCTTCACCAGGTGCCAGATCAACCAGGCTGTGATGGATATGTGGGGCAGCGGGCCTCCAGCAGCAACAGCCTGGTTGACCAGGCAAGCACCAGACGAGCCTGGCCCATGGCCGGGCTCAGAGAGTAGATACTCTCGAAACTCTTCAAAGGTATATCAAAGGTATGTATCTTAATCAACGAGTATTAATTTCACTGGATGATTTTTCCATCTCAGTGTACATTGATATCACCTCACCTCTCAGCTCTGTAGACGCAGTTTTATTATTGTGGTCCTTGGTACCAAAGCTATTTAGCTGGTAGGAGCACACTGCCTACACCAGCATCTAAGGTAAGTGCTAAGTGTAAGCTTCTGCAGTTGGCGTCATTAAGATGATACCCGTAGCATCCAGATAATTAATATGGAATACCTGCAATTTAGGGATAGACCTTAGAACACTCTTCAGGTGGATAAAGAAATATTTCAATCTGGTGTAAATATGAGAGATACCGCAGCAACAAGGGTAAAAAGTCTTCAAGGAAAAACTGGATCAAAACTTGTTTTGAATCATTTATCAGACTGCGGCAGGCCAGGGACAATGTGTCGTGGAGTCGAACCCTGGCCTGCCGCAGTTTGGTAAATGATTCAAAACCACTTGTTTCGTGCTTTCATTGCTATGTAGATTGCTTGTTGAGGCGGGTATTCAAACAGGAGGAGGCTGAAATTAATCTTTGAGTATATCACTGCCACGAGTGTCCACGCAACTTGAAACAAGCCTAGTTCGCTAGGCTCATGTTTGTAGGATCGATGGCTGAGTGGATAAGGTGACATGTACATTGTGTGGTCTCTTGAGGCGGGACTGTTTGTCGTGGGGTCGAACCCTTGCCTGCCGCAGTTTGGTAAATGATTCAAAACCAATACAAATTCAAGGACATAATTGGAAGACAGAAGAACTATATACTAAAGATGAGGTAATCAGTCCCTCAGCCTTGGAGTTGGTGTGAAGAACACCGTAGTCGTGAAGATTCTGCTTAGTTCTTATGTCTTCCAATTATGTCCTAGAATTTGTATTGATAAAGCCACTGGATGGCGAAACGTCTACAATAATGATACCCAGATGTTGCACACGTGTTTTCATCTTGACGGTATTGTATACCGTTCATGTACATATATATACTCTTCCCTTTATCCCTTGTTTTTACTCTTTTCCTATTCCTTTTCTTGCCTTTTCCCGTGTCTCTTGCTTTATTCCTGATTTCACCTCTCCTCTTCTCTCACTCTCCTTCCTCTTCAGGCTCGGTCTTGGAGTTTTCTTAACACTTCTCTGCTCTCCACCTTTTCCATTTATCTGCCCACTCTTGAAGACAAACAAACTTTTTCACGGGGAAATACCTAAGTGTGTTTTCTTGGTGCTTCCTCCTAAGTGTCTTGAAGATCAGCCTAATATGAAAGTCATAAACTATCATTTAGAATTCATTCTCTCTATGATATATATGTCGTGCCGATTAGGTAAAACTTGCGATTTTGGCTTAAATAGCAACGCTCTTCTTGCCATATAGGACAAGCGAAAATTTGTGTATGCAATAATTTCGCAAAAATCATTCTGAACCTAACGAAAAAAAATATATTTCATTGTGTCTGTTTATTATTAAATTATTGTAAACGTATCTAAAATATATTTAGTTGGGTTAGGCTAAATTAAATTGCGTTTGTTGTAATAAGGTTAGGTAGGTTTTCAAAGTTTCTCTTGGTACAAAATTATAAATTTTTACATTAACATAAATGAAAAAAAATATATTTAAACGTATAAGAGAAAATTTTAAAAAAGAGTTAATTTTAAATGAGTTCTTGCTAATTGACCAGTATTACCTAATCAGCACGATATATATATATATATATATATATATATATATATATATATATATATATATATATATATATATATCAATGCACCACGCACAAACAAGCGGGTATATACAGAGAAAGAACGCAGCCAGCAGGACTCGATACTGCTACTGGGGACGGTCAAGATTCCCAGGCAGCGTTCTTATCCACTCAGCCACCAATGCCACACCAGCTGGGAAAGAAACATGACTTGTGAACCAGGCTGCTCAGCTTATGTGGCATTCGTGGCTGAGTGGATAAGAGAATCTTGACCGTCCCTAGTAGCAGTATCGAGTCCTGCTGACTGTGATCTCTCTCTCTCTCTATATATATATGTATATATATATATATATATATATATATATATATATATATATATATATATATATATATATATATATATATATAATGTGTGTTACAGTACATTAATATTCGAGATGGTTTGCATTTAATATATTTTTTTATACATTTTCCAGCTGGTCCGGATATTTTATATTTATATTTCGTTAATTTATTCGACAGTGTTTGGGAGGCTCGGAATTTTTTTTACCAGTTTTGCTAATGATGCCTTCATGGTGGTCTTTACTGACGGAGGGTCGAGCCTCACTCTCTTATACATATTGTATATATTGTTAAGTATAGTAAGTGATGAGGATATATTAAGTATTTTATAATGATATATAAATAAATTGTTATAAGTGATGAAACACCTTAAAAACATGTGCATAAACAAGTGCGAGTGGGGACTGTGTATTACTTAACAGGTGTGTGGGGGGAAAGAATGTCTATATAAGGGTGTGATGAGTATATATCATCAAATGTTTCTTTGGGGTGGGTTAGTGTCTATACAAGTGCGTGTGGGGAGTGTCTATCGTCAACAAGTGCGTGTGGGAAGTGTCTATTGTCAACAAGTGCGTGTGGGAAGTGTCTATCGTCAACAAGTGCGTGTGGGAAGTGTCTATTGTCAACAAGTGCGTGTGGGAAGTGTCTATCGTCAACAAGTGCGTGTGGGAAGTGTCTGTGGTAAATATCGCAGGTATAGGTGGTGGTCAGTGTTGTAAATATAATTCACGCTTCTTCAGTGAGTCGTGTGTAGTGAGCCGCCTGTGTGTGTCTGTGGTGTTTGGAGGACACCAAACACCCTGTATGTCTCTAGGCAAACACAGGTTTTATGACGCACTTCGGTCACCTGGTGGTTGTTGACTAGTGGTGACGACAAGTGGTGGTTGTGCGGGGTGGTAAAGTGGTGGCTGTTGGTAGATGGTGATTGAATGTTGTGGTAAATAGGGGGGTTGACATTTGGTAGTTGGCTGTGACGTTGTATGGTGAGTAGTAGTGGTAGTGGTGGTGGTAGTGAGTGGTAGTGTGGGTAGTGGTGGTGGTGTGTGAATGGTGGTGGGGGGGATTTGTGGCTTGGATACACTGGTAATGTGCAACTACACTGTTCTCCATAAGAAAACAAAAGCTGGTTGGTGGTGTATGCTAGGAACATCAACAACAGCTGGGTGCTGGTGTGTGCTAGGAACATCAACAACAGCTGGGTGCTGGTGTGTGCTAGGAACATCAACAACAGCTGGGTGCTGGTGTGTGCTAGGAACATCAACAACAGCTGTGTGGTGGTGTGCTAGGAACATCAACAACAGCAGCTAGGTGGGGGTGTGCTAGGAACATCAGTTGTGGACAGCATTGGTGTATTATTCACACGACAAATTAGTTTTATAAGAGAAGTCTTGCGCAGAAATATTTATACTACTGAACCTGAACCTAACTTATAGTATACTACTGAACCTAGCCTAACTTAAATATAGTTTACTACTGAACCTACCTTTTAACTTGAATTAAAATCTGACATTGACCACTCGCCGTCCCTCTTATCCCAATATGACCGTCTGTAGAGACGCCATAATTTATTTCGTAATAACACAGCCGGGCAATAAAGAGGCGGAAGATAAGGTAAGAAACCCCAGACCAGGGGAGAGGGAGGTAAGGATAGGGAGGCGGCGATGAGGGAAGAATGGATGGGGAGGGAAGAGAGGTAGGAAGGATAAAGGATAAATAGGTTTAATGGGAGAAAGGGCAAGCCGTAGGGCAATGCCCATTTGATACAAAAGGTGTGCTGAATAATCAGACCAGGAAGTCAGAACCGGGACGCTGGGGTACTATCAACAGGTAAGCAGGATATTTCTATGAAGGAAAAAAGTCGATTGGTTGATAGATCAGACGTTGATTCGTGTATTATAACCTAACGTCGACCGGGTACATGAGGAAGGCAGGCAGGCAGACAGCCAAGTAAGGAGCTTGCTAAATTGACGAGATGGAAGAATTTAAAACTGTGTTGGTGGAAGCAGAGGTCAGTTTGTGAATGGAGGAGCGGGTGTTGGAGGGAGTTGGTGGTGGGAGGTGGAAGCAGAGGGCAGTTGTGATGGAGAGGGGTAGTGGAGGAAGTGAAGGGAGACGGAGAAGGAAGTGGGAGGGCAATTTGTGAATGGAGGAGCGAGTAGTGGAGGTCAAGAGAAAGTAGAAGGTGGAACTTGTGAATGGAGCCTCTGCCCTCCTCCACTTGGCCCTGGCTGGGAGGAAGGGTAATGGATCTGGAGGGAGTGTCGGGGGGAAGGGGTCCTGGATCTGGAGGGAGTGTCGGGGGGAAAGGGTCCTGGATCTGGAGGGAGTGTCGGGGGAAGGGGTCCTGGATCTGGAGGGAGTGTCGGGGAAGGGGTCCTGGATCTGGAGGGAGTGTCGGGGAAAGGGTCCTGGATCTGGAGGGAGTGTCGGGGGAAGGGTCCTGGATCTGGAGGAGTGTCGGGGAAGGGTCCTGGATCTGGAGGGAGTGTCGGGGGAAGGGGTCCTGGATCTGGAGGGAGTGTCGGGGGGAAGGGGTCCTGGATTTAGAGGGAATGTGGGAGGGCATGTTGATGGAAGAAAAAAAAGAAAGGTGGTGGGCAAAGAATGAAAAGTGACCAACTGCAGTGACCTACACATACTATTGCAGTGCGGTGCAAGCAAGTGTTGTTGATGTTGCAGAATGTGGGAGTGCACGCTGCACGGGTTGCAGTGAGGAAAGGTTACTTGTACACCCAACCACCTTCTAAATTATTAGCTACCTCGTATAGCCAAAGAAGAAATTTAAGAATAGAAGTGAACACACACACACACACACACACACACACAGGCCCCGGTGGCCTGGTGGCTAAAGCTCTCGCTTCACGCACGGAGGGCCCGGGTTCGATTCCCGGCGGGGCGGAAACATTTCGAAGTGTTTCCTTACACACATACATACAACAGGCCTAGTGTCTAATCGAAATGTGCCTAGAACAAAATGGTAACTAACACACGTTATTCACAGCATTTACAAAAGGGAGCGTTGCCTTTAGTTTTTCACACCTTGTATATATATATATATATGTGTGTGTGTGTGTAACATTGGGGAAGGAGCAAGAAGACGGCTGCAGACTTCACTCAGAGAGAGAGAGAGAGAGAGAGAGAGAGAGAGAGAGAGAGAGAGAGAGAGCGAAACTCATCAAAGGTAAAGGTAGGGGGGGGGGAGTGGTGAACATAGTGCCCAGTATAACGCCAGACTCGCATCAGCAAAATACCTTATGCAGCCAATGCTCGTCTGACAAATCTTAGAGTAACCTTCAGGAATCTCAGCAAAGAGTCATTCTGGGCCCTTATTACAACTTACGTTAGGCCCATGTTGGAGTATGCAGCGCCAGTATGGAACCCGCACCTGAAATGATATGTTAAAAAACTGGAGAAAGTGTAGAAGTGTGCAACAAGGCTTGTTCCTGAGCCACGAGCTGTGAGGTGAAGCTAACGGAATTACACCTAACGATATTGAAAAGCAGAAGAACTAGGAGGGACATGATAGTCACGTACAAAATACTCCGGAGGAACTAGTAAAGTAGACAGGGATAAGCTGTTTGAGAGTCGAGAAACGGGAACTCTGGGACACAGTTGGAAGTTAGTCACATATGAGCCACAAGAATGTTAGCAAGTATTCGGTCTCAGACTGGTCGCTATAAAATACAGACAAGTTGATGAATAAGACACATGTGCAACAGTTGCGTACCTTTATTGTTGAAACGTTTCGCCTACACGGTAGGCTTCTTCAGTTAAGTACAGAGAATGGATTGAGGGCAGCAGAAGAGAAGAGTTGAGCTCCATGGTCTGGAACAATGTGGATCGGAGGTCTTCTCCAGGCTGAGCGACTGACAACCTCAGACTATTTCTACAAAGTTGATGGACTGATTATATCATCGTCACTTCTGCTGTCCATTCTCTGCATTTGACTGAAGAAGCCTACCGTGTAGACGAAACGTTTCAACATTAAGGATACCCACTTGCACATGTGTCTTACTCGTCTCAGAATGGCCGGAAAGTAAAATGATCTTGGTGAGGAAATGGTGCCGGCAGACTTCATACATTGTTTTAAGAGCAGGTACGATAGAGCCCACGAGGCTAAGAGGGAGTGAATCCAAAGCGTGGCAAGTTGAAGGGCAGGGCCAAGATATGAGAATCGACCCCTGCAACCACAAGTATGTGAGTTTAACTATCACACACACACACACACACACACACTACTACCATCGCAGTGTAATGCAGTAAAAAGTCCTGCCTCTCAGTTTTCAATTAATTCCATTTCATGGTGAGATCATCTTCAGCGTCAAGGTGCGTTGACAGTATTGTTGACTGCTGAGCTCCGCCATCGCACATGCTACACACACATTATTACTCCCTGCCACGAAAGGGGCGAAGGTTAAGCAAATTTTGTTACTGATTTCCCGTGCTACGTCAGAGTACGTTCCTCTTTTTGAAAGTTACTCAGCTGGGAAGACTTGCCATGTTATAGTTATCCCATGTCGCAATAAGCTTGTATTGCGCAAGAAGTGTGTTGCAGACAGCATGTTGCAGACATTCCGAGTTTGGCAGACATGCAGATCATCCTTCCATTAAAAACAACATTCTTTATCTTTTTTTTTTATTTTTTTACTTGCTCGAGTACCAGATATGTCATACACTTATAGTCTGAAGACGCTTGTATATTTCATACACTTGTGGTCAAAAGATATCAGCCTTGAAATTGTGGTTCAATAATGGTTCTCTGTGGTATATATACTACATTTGTGGACCCAGAATGAGTATAGGGTATGTTTTCACTTGTGAACCAAGGATGGCTGTGTATGGTGTATGTCTTACACTTGTGAACCAAGGATGTCTGTGTATGTCTTACACTTGTGAACCAAGGATGGCTGTGTATGGTGTATGTCTTACACTTGTGAACCAAGGATGGCTGTGTATGGTGTGTGTCTTACACTTGTGACCCAAGGATGGCTGTGTATGGTGTATGTCTTACACTTGTGAACATAGGATGGCTGTGTATGGTGTATGTCTTACACTTGTGAACATAGGATGGCTGTGTATGGTGTATGTCTTACTCTTGTGAACATAGGATGGCTGTGTATGGTGTATGTCTTACACTTGTGAACATAGGATGGCTGTGTATGGTGTATGTCTTACACTTGTGAACCAAGGATGGCTGTGTATGGTGTATGTCTTACACTTGTGAACCAAGGATGGCTGTGTATGGTGTATGTCTTACACTTGTGAACCAAGGATGGCTGTGTATGGTGTATGTGGTACACCTGTTAACTAAGGATGGCTTTGTATGGTGTGAAAGTGAAAGTTCTGTAGCAGCGGGAGTGTGAGAGAGACCTTGTTTGCTCATGGTATTCAGATCAGCTTCTAAGTAGAACCGTGGATAAACGCGAGGAAAGTGTAGGGAGATTACCGAGAAGTTGAGGGATAACATACATGATGAATAAAATACACAAGTGTTGCATATGTGTCTTATTCATCAAAACTAACATTACTCGTCGTCTGCTGCTTCATCACATTGAAACCTAAGATTCATTCTCGTCTCGACAAAATCAGTAATTCCAAAATTATCTCCTTTTTTCCCCCTCCTGAGCTCAGCGAAGTAGACAGAAAGGCCGTCATTAACTGTGTCCGCTGTTTATTATCGCAGCAAAGTAAAGAGGTTTACCCCATGATTATCGCCTTAATAACCGGGAATGGGCGATTATCAATTTCTTGGTGAAACGATTACGCCAGGGGGCGATTACACCTCTCTTCAGCTCGGAGCAGCGTCATCACGGAGGGTAATGAAGACCCGGTTATTCTACCTGGTGTGTTCTCCTTTATTACTATTTACTTGTGTGTTCCTGCGTGCGGAGGTAGTCTCTGGGTCTAGCTCTTAGACCTTCTGTGTATCCTTATGCTCTTGCGCTTCCGTAAAAAGAGATAGATGTGGGGGTACACAATAAATCAGTCGCTTCGGCGACAAAATCTGAATCGGCTCCTAGCCTTTCTTCTCAGCTCTTAGCCTTGCATCTCAGCTCCTAGCCTTGCATCTCAGTTCCTAGCCTTGCCTCTCAGCTCCTATCCTTGCATCTCAGTTCCTAGCCTTGCCTCTCAGCTCCTAGCCTTACCTCTCAGCTCCTAGCCTTGCCTCTCAGCTCCTAGCCTTGCCTCTCAGCTCCTAGGCTTGCCTCTTAGCTCCTAGCCTTGCCTCTCAGCTCCTAGCCTTGCCTCTCGGTTCCTAGCCTTGCCTCTCAACTCCTAGCCTTGCCTCTCAGCTCCTAGCCTTGCATCTCAGCTCCTAGCCTTGCCTCTCAGCTCCTAGCCTTGCCTCTCAGCTCCTAGCCTTGCCTCTCAGCTCCTAGCCTTGCATCTCAGCTCCTAGCCTTGCCTCTCAGCTCCTAGCCTTACCTCTCAGCTCCTAGCCTTGCCTCTCAGCTCCTAGCCTTGCCTCTCAGCTCCTAGCCTTACTTCTCAGCTCCTAGCCTTGCATCTCAGCTCCTAGCCTTGCCTCTCAGCTCCTAGCCTTACCTCTCAGCTCCTAGCCTTGCCTCTCAGCTCCTAGCCTTTCCTCTCAGCTCCTAGCCTTACCTCTCAGCTCCTAGCCTTGCCTCTCAGCTCCTAGCCTTGCCTCTCAGCTCCTAGCCTTGCATCTCAGCTCCTAGCCTTGCCTCTCAGCTCCTAGCCTTGCCTCTCAGCTCCTAGCCTTGCCTCTCAGCTCCTAGCCTTGCATCTCAGCTCCTAGCCTTGCCTCTCAGCTCCTAGCCTTGCCTCTCAGCTCCTAGCCTTGCCTCTCAGCTCCTAGCCTTGCATCTCAGCTCCTAGCCTTGCCTCTCAGCTCCTAGCCTTGCCTCTCAGCTCCTAGCCTTGCCTCTCAGCTCCTAGCCTTGCATCTCAGCTCCTAGCCTTGCCTCTCAGCTCCTAGCCTTGCCTCTCAGCTCCTAGCCTTGCCTCTCAGCTCCTAGCCTTGCATCTCAGCTCCTAGCCTTGCCTCTCAGCTCCTAGCCCTCAGCTCTACCTACCTCTCAGCTCCTAGCCTTACCTCTCAGCTCCTAGCCTTGCCTCTCAGCTCCTAGCCTTGCATCTCAGTTCCTAGCCTTGCCTCTCAGCTCCTAGCCTTGCCTCTCAGCTCCTAGCCTTGCCTCTCAGCTCCTAGCCTTGCCTCTCAGCTCCTAGCCTTACCTCTCAGCTCCTAGCCTTGCCTCTCAGCTCCTAGCCTTGCCTCTCAGCTCCTAGCCTTACCTCTCAGCTCCTAGCCTTGCCTCTCAGCTCCTAGCCTTGCCTCTCAGCTCCTAGCCTTGCCTCTCAGCTCCTAGCCTTACCTCTCAGCTCCTAGCCTTACCTCTCAGCTCCTAGCCTTGCCTCTCAGCTCCTCGCCTTGCCTCTCAGCTCCTAGCCTTGCCTCTCAGCTCCTAGCCTTGCCTCTCAGCTCCTAGCCTTACCTCTCAGCTCCTAGCCTTGCATCTCAGCTACATCATGCGCTCTGTCATACCTATAAAAAACTGTGTATATATAGACTGCTGTTACTAATTCCTTATGTAGATCGTTGCACTTTCAACAGTCCTTGGAGTGACGAAGTACTTTCTGACAGATCTTTGATTCATTTGCGTATTTACCTTTTATTTGTGTGTACCCGGTGGCATGTGCACTTGTGTGGTGTACACATAATAACATGTATACCGGCATTTCAGGCCTCATTAATAGTGCTTTTGATACTTTTCCTTTTTATGGTTTAGTTCTTGTCCATTTATTCAGCCATCTCTCACACACACACACACACACACACACACACAAACCATCTCCCCCTCCGTCACCTCTCTTTCTATTTTTCTCCATCCCTCGTTCATCTTCAGTCTTTTTCGGCCTTTCCTTCCTTCCTTTCTTCCTTCCTTCCTTCCTTTCTTCCTTCTCCTCACTCTGCTTGCCCTCTGCTGCGCCTGCAGCGACGCGTGAGAAGGGGAGGGAATGTCTGCTGATTTATTGCAATTACCTTTTTGTCCTATCAGATATACTGATGTTCTCACTGCGGCGAGACTTGTGGCTGCTGGTGCTGCTGGTGGTGCTGGTGGTGGTGATGCTGGTGTTGGTGGTGATGGTGTTGGTGTTGAGGATGGTGGTAGCTGTGATGCTGCTGGTGTTGGTGGTAATGGTGTTGGTGCTGGTGGTGTTGATGATGGTGCTGATGCTTGTGCTGATGTTGGTGCTGATGGTGGTGGTGTAAGTTATGGTGGCGGTGGTGTTGGTGCTGATGGTGGTGGTGTAAGTTATGGTGGCGGTGGTGTTGGTGCTGATGGTGGTGGTGTAAGTTATGGTGTTGGTGGTAGTGGTGGTAGTGGTCGGTTCTCATCTATACTTATTTTATACGGCTACTTGAGATTTATTTTAGTGTCGCAGTTCCCTTCCTCCTCCTCTCCCACTCCCATTCCCACTTCCCCTCATTTTTCCCACTCCAATAAAAAACAACTTAATAGACGTTAGGTCACTTCCTTAGTAACAATAGATACCAGGGCACTTCTTAGTAACAAGCTCCTGAGCACTTTCTTAAATTGTCAGCCTGGTTTGGGACCGGGGAGGGGGGCGGTGACCCCCCAAAATCGACTCCAGGTAGGTAGTCCCAGTGGGATCTATCCCTCGTACGCAACACAGATCATTCGTTTAAGTCTTGTGTACCATAATATAACGTAATAAAATACGCCTGATGGTGAAAGACGGGGTGGTGGAAGAAGTGGAATATTCAGAGAGCTTTAGGGAGAAATCCAAATAATTTTCTTCGAAACCTTTTTATAAATGTGTCTGAGGCTGTGGGTTGGGCTCCCTCAGTTTGACTGGTGGTCCCCTGTAATTAAAGTTTATTATTAAATTTAATTTTGCAGTCTTCTCATCTTTGTGACTAAAAACAATCACAGGTCCCTGGAACTGTGCCCACTGTGTAAATGGATATTCCAAGGTTAGCCAAGGACATTTCTGGGATATAGGTCATTCTCGGAAGATGAGGCAGTGGCTTCAGTAGAGTTCACGTTGCATAGAGTTTTGTGTGATGTTTTTATCAGTGCATAGACCTACTGCATGATTTCCGTTCTGTGGCCGACCTGCCAGGTTTTGTATAGTGCGCTTCAAGACTCGTTAAGAGGCACGTAAATTCCCCCCGTCTTCTAATAACATGTTAATTTTTCCACTATAATCTACCTTGTCCATAATTACTATCGTATTTGCTTTCGTAAGATGAAGTCTAAGATCTTTCCTTAATTCATGGTATAACTTAACAAATCTTTGATGATAATTGTGTTGCAACACAATTATCATCAAAGATTTGTTAAGTTATATCGCAAATGCGATAGTAATTATGGACAAGGTAGATTATAGTGGAAAAATGAACATGTTATTAGAAGACGTGGGAAACTTAGGTGCCTCTTAACACTGGACGTTCAGGTGCCAGGGCACACAGGGTGTGCCGGAGTATCAGTGTCAGCATCAGTGGGTATTGGTTAATTTTGATCGTGTCGTTATCGATATCAGCAAAAATTGTGGTATCGTCCCATCCCTAATCAGAAGTCTCCACGATACCAGCCTTTGAGAGGAACTTACCACGTTCCTACTACCAGTTCTTGATCAGTCAGGCTGTGGTGCCTACAGTAGACTGCGTGGAGCGAGCACAAACAGCTTGATTGGGCTGGCAATCAATCAAGCCTAGTCTGAGGCCTTTGACAACATTTGTATCAGCTGCGTCATGTACGTTCACGTACGTTCACGCATTTGGAGAGCACACCCAGTTGAGTCTGGGTGTTGAATGTGTGGAGTAGGTTGGGTTGTGTAGGGGGGGTTGGGTGGGGTTAGTAGGGTGAGTTATGTTAGGGTGTGGGTTATGTTAGGGTGTGGGTTAGTTAGGGTGTGGGTTGTGTTAGGGTGTGGGTTGTGTTAGGGTGTGGGTTGTGTTAGGGTGTGGGTTATGTTAGGGTGTGGGTTATGTTAGGGTGTGGGTTATGTTAGGGTGTGGGTTATGTTAGGGTGTGGGTTATGTTAGGGTGTGGGTTGTGTTAGGGTGTGGGTTTGTTAGGGTGTGGGTTTGTTAGGGTGTGGGTTATGTTAGGGTGTGGGTTGTGTTAGGGTGTGGGTTGTGTTAGGGGTGGGTTATGTTAGGGTGTGGGTTGTGTTAGGGTATGGGTTGTGTTAGGGTGTGGGTTGTGTAGGTGGGTTGTGTTAGGGTGTGGGTTGTGTTAGGGTGTGGGTTGTGTTAGGGTGTGGGTTGTGTTAGTGGGTGGGTTATGTTAGGGTGTGGGTTGTGTTAGGGTGTGGGTTGTGTTAGGGTGTGGGTTGTGTTAGGGGTGGGTTATGTTAGGGTGTGGGTTGTGTTAGGGTGTGGGTTATGTTAGGGTGTGGGTTATGTTAGGGTGTGGGTTGTGGTAGGGTGTGGGTTATGTTAGGGTGTGGGTTATGTTAGGGTGTGGTTATGTTAGGGTGTGGGTTGTGTTAGGGTGTGGGTTATGTTAGGGTGTGGGTTATGTTAGGGTGTGGGTTATGTTAGGGTGTGGGTTGTGTTAGGTGTGGGTTATGTTAGGGTGTGGGTTGTGTTAGGGTGTGGGTTATGTTAGGGTGTGGGTTGTGTTAGGGTGTTTAGGTGTGGTTGTGTTAGGGTGTGGGTTGTGTTAGGGTGTGGGTTGTGTTAGGGTGTGGGTTGTGTTAGGGTGTGGGTTGTGTTAGGGGTGGGTTATGTTAGGGTGTGGGTTGTGTTAGGTGTGTGGGTTGTGTTAGGGTGTGGGTTGTGTTAGGGTGTGGGTTATGTTTAGGGTGTGGGTTATGTTAGGGTGTGGGTTGTGTTAGGGTGTGGGTTGTGTTAGGGTGTGGGTTGTGTTAGTGGGTGGGTTATGTTAGGGTGTGGGTTATGTTAGGGTGTGGGTTATGTTAGGGTGTGGGTTGTGTTAGGGTGTGGGTTTGTTGTTAGGGTGTGGGTTATGTTAGGGTGTGGGTTAGTGTGGTTAGGGTGTGGGTTATGTTAGGGTGTGGGTTATGTTAGGGTGTGGGTTGTGTTAGGGTGTGGGTTGTTAGGGTGTGGGTTGTGTTAGGGTGTGGGTTGTGTTAGGGTGTGGGTTGTGTTAGGGTGTGGGTTGTGTTAGGGTGTGGGTTATGTTAGGGTGTGGGTTGTGTTAGGGTGTGGGTTGTGTTAGGGGGTGGGTTGTGTTAGGGTGTGGGTTGTGTTAGGGTGTGGGTTGTGTTAGGGTGTGGGTTGTGTTAGGGTGTGGGTTGTGTTAGTGGGTGGGTTATGTTAGGGTGTGGGTTGTGTTAGGGTGTGGGTTGTGTTAGGGTGTGGGTTGTGTTAGGGTGTGGGTTGTGTTAGGGTGTGGGTTATGTTAGGGTGTGGGTTATGTTAGGGTGTGGGTTGTGTTAGGGTGTGGGTTGTGTTAGGGTGTGGGTTGTGTTAGTGGGTGGGTTGTGTTAGGGTGTGGGTTGTGTTAGGGTGTGGGTTGTGTTAGGGTGTGGGTTGTGTTAGGGTGTGGGTTGTGTTAGGGTGTGGGTTATGTTAGGGTGTGGGTTATGTTAGGGTGTGGGTTGTGTTAGGGTGTGGGTTATGTTAGGGTGTGGGTTATGTTAGGGTGTGGGTTATGTTAGGGTGTGGGTTATGTTAGGGTGTGGGTTGTGTTAGGGTGTGGGTTATGTTAGGGTGTGGGTTGTGTTAGGTTGTGGGTTATGTTAGGGTGTGGGTTATGTTAGGGTGTGGGTTGTGTTAGGGTGTGGGTTGTGTTAGGGTGTGGGTTGTGTTAGGGTGTGGGTTGAAGAGGCAGCAGGTAAGATCAAGATTTGCCCTCCCACAAAAGGTATATCTTGGCTCCAAAATCATTCTCTGTTAATGGCAAGGGCGGAGTCATGTAAGAGCGGTGTCAGTAGTGGCAGGCAAGTGCTTGCCCTTAGCTGGGCGCGCGCTCAAGCGCCTGCCTTCAGCTGGGCACGCGCTCAAGCACTTGCCCTCAGCTGGACATTTTCTCAATCAATTGCAAACTAGTATAGTTGGTTTTGTGCACACTGCGTCGTTGACTGTGCTAGAGGAAGAGAGAGAGAGAGAGAGAGAGAGATAACAAGTGTAAAGGCAGAGAGAAGACTATAGTCTCTTCATCGAAGTTATCTTCTAAGGACTCCGTAAAATGTAGCTTCTTATCCTGTATAGAGCGTCAAGGTTAAGATTGCAGCGTAGCAGAAGGCTCTCTCCACATCCTCCATTCCTTTCATCCACATTGCTGACCTGAAGGTGAGAAGATGTTTACCTTGTCGTACTGATTAACCTGCATTTTTTTTAATATAAGCTGCAAGTCGAGATTGAATTAGCTACTTCTGCCATTATCAACACTAGTACTTATACTATGAGGAATACCTCGAGGGATACCTTTAAAGGAATACCTTCCTGTGAGGACTTAGTCGAGCCTATCAACTTGCATAGTCTGTTGACGTAACGTTACACTTCAGTGGCCCCACACAGACCCTGTTTTGTGTCTAGTTTAATCCTATATTTCAGAAGCATTTTTCTAACCGATGTATATTACAATTGTGTATTAAGACGCGATCAGACAGCTATCAAACCATACAATGTCTGGTCACCCGCGTGGTGGGACCGTCACACTGAAGACGTGTTCATGTCTGCCACTGATTACATTGATAGCTTATAGTGGTTAGACTGTTTTAGTTGGCGTTTGAGTTACTCAAGTGATGCACTCTTACTGCAGCTTTGTTCTTAATTACGTTAATTAACGTTATCGTTTTTCCTTGAATTGCGACATACTTGTATGTTAAGTTATACGCTTCTTAACCTTGGGTTGGATTACTCACACACACACACACACACACACACACACACACACACACACACACACACACACCACACACACACACACACACACACACACACACACAACTACACACGGCCATGGGTAAGCTGCTACACGGAGGGCCGGTCAATTCCCGTGGGGCAGAAACATTTCAAGCTACACACTACACACACACATATACAACAGGCCTAGTGTCTAATTGACATGTGCCTAGGACAAAATGGTAACTAACACACACTACACATACACACTACACACACAACTACACATACACACTACACACA
>WNWK01002986.1:22500-112500 GCA_009830355.1 Cherax destructor
TGCATGAGGAGGATAGGTGATGGTGTTGCATAAGGAGGATAGGTGATGGTGTTGCATGAGGAGGATAGGTGATGGTGTTGCATGAGGAGGATAGGTGGTGGTGTTGCATAAGGAGGATAGGTGATGGTGTTGCATAAGGAGGATAGGTGGTGGTGTTGCATGAGGAGGATAGGTGGTGGTGTTGCATGAGGAGGATAGGTGATGGTGTTGCATGAGGAGGATAGGTGGTGGTGTTGCATGAGGAGGATAGGTGGTGGTGTTGCATGAGGAGGATAGGTGGTGGTGTTGCATGAGGAGGATAGGTGGTGGTGTTGCATGAGGAGGATAGGTGGTGGTGTTGCATGAGGAGGATAGGGTGGTGTTGCATGAGGAGATAGGTGATGGTGTTGCATGAGGAGGATAGGTGTGGTGTTGCATGAGGAGGATAGTGTGGTGTTGCATGAGGAGGATAGGTGGTGGTGTTGCATGAGGAGGATAGGTGGTGGTGTTGCATGAGGAGGATAGGTGGTGGTGTTGCATAAGGAGGATAGGTGGTGGTGTTGCATGAGGAGGATAGGTGGTGGTGTTGCATGAGGAGGATAGGTGGTGGTGTTGCATGAGGAGGATAGGTGGTGGTGTTGCATGAGGAGGATAGGTGGTGGTGTTGCATGAGGAGGATAGGTGGTGGTGTTGCATGAGGATAGGTGGTGGTGTTGCATGAGGAACATAGATGGTGGTGTTGCATGAGGAGGATAGGTGGTGGTGTTGCATGAGGAGGATAGGTGGTGGTGTTGCATGAGGAGGATAGGTGGTGGTGTTGCATGAGGAGGATAGGTGATGGTGTTGCATGAGGAGGATAGGTGATGGTGTTGCATGAGGAGGATAGGTGGTGGTGTTGCATGAGGAACATAGATGGTGGTGTTGCATGAGGAGGATAGGTGGTGGTGTTGCATGAGGAGGATAGGTGGTGGTGTTGCATGAGGAGGATAGGTGGTGGTGTTGCATGAGGAGGATAGGTGGTGGTGTTGCATGAGGAGGATAGGTGGTGGTGTTGCATGAGGAGAATAGGTGGTGGTGTTGCATGAGGAACATAGATGGTGGTGTTGCATAAGGAGGATAAGTGGTGGTGTTACATAAGGAGGATATGTGGTGGTGTTGCATGCTAGAGACTGTGAAGATGAGCATTATGTTGCTTCACTACCCGGCTGTTGAAGCAGCTGTCGTGGAGGTCTCCCTCCCAGTGACACGGTGCTGCTGGTATTTGTTTCCTCTGTGGCTAGTATTGGCGAGGTATCGGAGTGGTATTGGCGAGGTATCGGAGTGGTATTGGCAGTCACGGATGAAGAGCATGTGGCATCTCTTCTCTGTTAAACTTAAGAAAACTGGTGGTGTATAAAATTACGTTGGTGTGGAGGTTCTCTACACCGTATGCGTTTGCTGTTATGTTTTAGGTCTCTCTCTCTCTCTCTCTCTCTCTCTCTCTCTCTCTCTCTCTCTCTCTCTCTCTCTCTCTCTCTCTCTCTCTCTCTCTCTCTCTCTCTCCCAAACGCTTGGAAGTTCACTTAATGGCTAAATTAAATTACGCTTGCTATAATAAAGTTAGGTAAGTTTTCTAAGGTTCTTTTGGTAAAAAATTATTAATTTTTACTTTAACATAAATGAAAAATATAAATATATCTTTAAACGTATAAGAGAAAATTTTAGAAAGGACTTAATTTTAAATGAGTTCTTGCTAATTGACCAGTTTTTCCTATTCGGCACGACTATATATATATATATATATATATATATATATATATATATATATTATATATATATATATATATATATATATATATATATATATATATATATATATATATATATATATATATATATATATATATGGCAGAACATAAACGCGAACGTTTTCGTTCGTTACACACACACCTAGCCAAGCATGTAAGGAAATTAGAGAAAGCGCAAAGGTTTGCAACAAGACTAGTCCCGGAGCTAAGGGGCATGTCCTACTAGGAGAGGTTAAGGGAAATCGACCTGACGACACTGGAGGACAGGAGAGATAGGGGATATGATAACAACATATAAAATACTGAGAGGAATCGACAAGGTGGACAGACAGGATTTTCCAGAGATGGAACACAGCAACAAGGAGTCATAATTGGAAGTTGAAGACTCAGATGAATCACAGGGATGTTAGGAAGTATTTCTTCAGCCACAGAGTTGTCACGAAGTGGAATAGTCTGGGAAGGGATGTAGTGGAGGCAGAATCCATACATAGCTTTAAGAAGAGGTATGATAAAGCTCATGGAGCAGGAAGAGGGACCTAGTAGCGGCCAGTGAAAAGGCCGGGCCAGGAGCTGTGAATCGACCCCTGCAACCACTACTAGGTGAGTACACACACACACACACACACACACACTAACTTACTAACTAACACACCTCTAACTTAGTTTAAACACCACACTTCTGGAGATTATTTGCCAGTACGTCTCACCTTCTCTCAAGCGTCTTCAAGCAGGTGCATGGAGACAAGGTGAGACGTACTGCAAAGACAGTCTTTGCAGGTACGGTGTTTAGTCAGTCATATTAGTGTGCACGTTTTATACGTGGCGAGACCGAGTTACATAAAAGATTTTGAAGCGCCTCCTATCTTGAGCTATGATACACTGAAGTGTCTGTCGCGTGCTGTGTGAAGCTTGCTTAGGTGTAAGTGAATTGTGTAAGTCTTTAGTGTGAGTCATTGCTGGCTGCTTCTCTCTTCCCAATTCCTCTCTCCAACAATTCCTCTTTTCCCCAGTTCTTCCTATCCTTTCCTCCTTCTCTCCCAATGCCATCAGTGTTTTTCCCCTCTTCCTCTTTTGGTGCCCTCCTCCCTCTCCTTCGTAGCAGACCATGGGTGCCGCATAGCTCAGTGGTGAGAGCATTTAATTCACTAATCACAAGGTTCCGGGTTAAAATCCCTGTCATTGGCACACATGGACACGTTTGTTTACTCGTCTTACAAGGTAAGCGATGAGGACACATGATGAGCATGTCAACAACGGCTCCCTGCCTCTCACGCCCCCTCACTTCTTTAAGCATCCTTCATATCATCCACCTCTACACCACCGTTCTCTCTCCTTTATCATCTCTACTCCTTCCCCTACACCCAGTTGAACTCCTCCCCTTCTCCCCAGCAACTATAATCCTCCCTCTCCCTTCTATCCTCATCTCCTACACCCGTTCCTTTCTCAGCTCTTACAATCCTCCCCTCCCATCAATTATACCCTCCCCCTTCTCTCTGCTACCCCCTCATCCATATACTATAAGGCAAGTTATGCACTAAAGTATTCGCTTAAAAGCTTCACATGACCGGTATTTACAGTGTTCAGTGAAAGGTCTGAACTTTTCTAGTAAAATATTAGTTAAAAGTTTATCTTTAAATATCTTGAAGTGATGCACATAACCTGTCATAATACGGATGTAAACTCGGTAGTTTTTGTTTTTAAGACACTATAGATATTGCTGTACTCAAGGCACGTGATATATTTTTTGCTCCACGCTGAGGTCGACGAATTCTGTTCACCACGTGTCTTTGGTGTGGTGGTGGTGGTGTGGTTGTTAAGATGATTGTGGAAGTGGTGGTATTGTGGAATTGTTGTGGTTGTAGCGTTGGTGGTGGATTGGTTGTGATGGTGGTTGTGGCTTTGATGGCTGTTTGGTTATTGATTTTGGTGTGGGTGGCGATTATGATGGCGTGGTTGCTGCTGTTGGTCACAGGTAAGGGCGGTATGGCCTCACTCGCAGCCTCACTCATCAACATGCAGGAGCGACAGTGGGCCCCACTTACTAGTGGCCGCCGTCCTGATAACATCCTGCCGCCAGACCTCCCTAAGCAGAGAGCCAAGGGCACTTCCGCCGCACGAAAGGAAACCCCTTGGCCACCATCCCTCTCTCAAGTCTGGAGGTGCTGCAACTCTTAACGGGAACCTACTTTTGGATATTTTGGTTATGGAAGATCTGCCGGCCCAACAGACACGAAGACCCACAGATTTCCTGATTGCAGAAGCCCCAATAGCAACAAGGCTTACCTTTCAACCTTTCACCTTGGCGACCACCTTCACTTTTGGAGACACGCTCCTCTTGCATCGAAAGGATATGAACTGTCAGGTTTATGTCATTCTTTCCTGAATCTCCTAGCTAACACTGTTTGATAAATTGATTGAGCGCTTATATATATATATATATTATATATATATATATATATATATTATATATATATATATATATATATATATATATATATATATATATATATATATATATATATATATTACAGAACAAGCTACATGGAGATGGAAATCTTTAGTTCAAGATCTTTCGCACTCTCGTGCGTCGTCAGGAGCTATGCAGTGTTGCAAGACAGCAACAGGTAATAGGGGAAATTCTCTGAGGCAAGGCAGAACGTGTCAGTGGCAGCCCATATCACGTTCTGCATATCCTCAGAGAATTTCCCTTCCTACCCTCTGCTCTCTTGTAACATTGTATAGGTCCTGACGACGCGCAAGATTGAGAAAGATCTTGAGCTAAAGATTTGATCGCCTGTTTGCGATTGTTTTGCTTAATTAATAGATATACAGTGGACCCCCGGTTTTCGTACTGCTCCAAACTCGTATAATTATGTACGTGTATTTTTGTAAGTGCTTTTGTAAGTGTATTTTTGGGAGTCTAAAAGGACTAATATAATTTACATTATTCCTTATGGGAACAAATTCGTTTGGTAACGACACTTGAACAGCATTCTGGAACGAATTAATTACGAAAACCGGGGGTCCACTGTGTGTGTGTGTGTGATATATATATATATATATATATATATATATGTCGTGCCGATTAGGTAAAACTCGTCAATTAGCAAGAACTCATCTAAAATTAAGTCCTTTCTAAAATTTTCTCTTATACGTTTAAAGATATATTTTTTTCATTTATGTTAATGTAAGAATTTATAATTTTGTACCAAGAGAAACTTTGAAAACCTACCTAACCTTATTACAACAAGTGCAATTTAATTTAGCCTAACCCAACTAAATATATTTTAGATACGTAAACATTAATTTAATAATAAACAAACACAATGAAATATATTTTTTTCGTTATGTTCAGAATGATTTTGGCGAAATTATTGCATACACAAATTTTCACTTGTCTTATATGGCAAGATGAGCGTTGCTATTTAAGCCAAAATCGCAAGTTTTACCTAATCGGCACGACATATATATCATTTATCAAACTGCGGCTGGCCGAGATTCCATCCCACGTCACATTGTTCCGACCGATGAGACAAGACAGTGTACGCATTCCCCTAACCACTCGCCATCGATACTACAAATACCATGCACCCAGCAGAGCTAGGTGTTGTTCATGGTCCGAGAAAACTCGTGGCAGTGGTAAGCTCAGGGCTAATTTCAACTTCCAGCTCCCGTTTGAATACCAGCTTTCACAAGCAGTCTATATAGTAATGATACCATGAAACAAGTGGTATTGAATCATTTACCAGACTGCTCTGCTGGGTGCATGGTACTTGTAGGATCGATGGTTGAGTGATTAGGGCAACGCGTACATAGTCTTGTCTCATGGGGCAGGACAATGTGACGCAGGATCGAATCTCGGCCATCCGCAGTTTGGATATATATATATATATATATATATATATATATATATATATATATATATATATATATATATATATATATATATATATATATATATATATATGGCAGACCAATGTCTGCCATGGGAGGAGGTACAAGTACATCCTCGTCTTCTGGGACCAGCTGTCCCCAGGCCTAGCCCCATTCCCCGCCCACTGGGCTCGGAGGGAGAAGCTAGACACCTTGGGTTGCTACAAACCCCGCCCACACTGGGCTAGAAGGGTGTGGCAGCTGCGTAGCAGCAGACGATATCAGGTGCAAAGGCAGCAAGCACTACAGGATCCTTTTGGAGCCACACCCCAGCTTTAGGCATTAAGCCCGAGCGCTGGGGAAGCTCAAGAATGCCTATTGCTGTGTGTTACTGCTGCTACTACTTGTCCGTTGCATTCCCGTGCCTGCCTCGGTGGGAGACGGCCGGCTTGTTGAATATATATATATATATATATATATATATATATATATATATATATATATATATATATATATATATATATATATATATATATATATAATGTATTTACTCGTGACGGTGAACACAGGAAGGGCCCGAGAGGAGGACTTTATCGCATTATTATGAGTGGAGGCTAATAGCAGTTTCCTGCCTTAGCTCATTTTAAAACCTAAATACCTTACAATAGGATGTTTTGTTCTCATAACACGATCCTTTAATCAAGTGACGTCCGCAGCTACAGTTACATTGTTGGAGTGTTGACAAGCGTAAAGGAACTTCCGTATCTTTCCACCAGGGCGTAAACGGCATTGTGACCTCATTGGGTTTGAATACTGAGTTCATAAATAATCAGGTTTATGAGCTGATTTAGTTTGTGTGATGGCTGAGTTAATGATCTGATTAAGTTTGTACGCTGATCGAATTCATGAGCTTGTCCGGTTCGTGTGCTGATCGGCGGGTTCGTGAGTTAATCCGGTTCAAGTGCTTGTAAATCAACTTACACTTCCGTCTTGCTTGGGATTCAGACACAGTAGGTATATAAATCAACGAAGGTATATAAATCAATAAACATTTTTTAAATGAACCGGAGATGACAAAATAAGTTTACAGATAAATTTATGCAAAAAATTACCAGAACGAATTCGCAATTACATCTTTGAAAAATGGCGAGGTAATACTCATCCATCAGCGAGGCGAAGTTAGGTGAGCCACAAGCAAGCAGAGATTAAGTGAGGCAAATTAACATACAATAAGGTGATTACCTAAGTGATCATTTAAATATGGCCAGACGGCGGCTCATTTATATTCCTTAATTACTGGCATGAATGTGTGTGTGTGTGGTGAAATTGCATTCAACCCGCATTGAGTGGCATGCAGTGTTGCACCAGTAAGCCTCACATAGAACAATGAAACATATGAGGACGTGTCGGTCCGACTTGAAACATTAAAGTGCGAACACAAGGGAGCCAGTATATTCTGGCTCCTTATGGCCGAAACGTCGTCATAAATTTCATTCTTTTATGTTCTGGTTGTTTGTGCATTGTTCCGTCCACGGTATTGTACTTTTGTATTCTTTAGTGTTCTTATTTGTAGTTAAATATACAATTATATCGTTTTATGTAATATAACGTAATCCAAAACAACTAAGCTTCAAGTTTAACCGGGTTAATTGACATAGCACTAAACCCTCGTGGGTCAGTCAGCGCCAGGTGTGGTGGAGGCTCGATCCTCCGTCCGCCAATTACAAGAAAAGATTGCTACTCTCGCAGCCAGTGCCGGGGGTACCTCTGGCGCCTGTTACTTCCAGCGACCTCCAGGCGCCACACCTCGCCTGATTGCTCTGTTTTCCCATCAACATCACGATCTAGCTGGCTTACTCAGGTGCGGTGGCTGCACCGTCGCCTCAATCACATCCTCAACTGGTTAGTTAGCAGAGGATAGGTTCCCGCGTTTAATTAAGTGATGTTATCAGTGTCCGTCGATGGTGAGGAGGAACGCGAATATTGGGTTGTAATTCATCATAACAGTAGCTCCTAGTTTTAGTAGTAACATTTGTAATAATTGTACCATTAATTAATATTATTATTAGTAATAACACAGGAACGAAGGAACACTTCAGCAGGCTTACCGGCCCATGTTAGGCAGGTCCAATTCACACCTACCCACACCCACTCATGTACCCGACGAACCTATATTTAAAGCTACTCGAAGTTCCTGCCTCAGTGACGCTACCCGGGAGCTTGTCCCACTTATATAAAACTTTATTGCCAAACCAGTACTCCCAATATCCTTTCCAAATGTAAATGTCTTTAACTTGAATCCATTGCTGCGAAATCCTATCTTGCTTAGATATTTTCAACAAGGTGTTTATATCCCCTTTATTCCTGTTTTCTATTTGTTCACTTCAATCATAGCTCCTAATTCTATGCTTTCCCAAAGAGTGGAAGTTCAGTGCTTTCAGTCTATTTACGTAGGGAAGATTTCCAATAAATGAAATCAACTTCATATTTATATCCATCCTGTAATTTTGGAGACAAGAACTGAGCAACATAACCGAAATGAGGAGTAACCGGCACTCAGAAGACTTAGTCTGACTTGGACCATTAACCAGTCACACTGGAATGAGGAGGAAAGGAGGCCAGAAAATAAACGAGAAGGGGCGGGGGAAGGGAGTGGTAGAACGGGATAAAAAAGTAGAAGTCGTGGAACTAATAGTAGTAGTAGTAGTAGTGGTAGTAATAGTGGTCCAAGTCGGACCGAAACGTTATCATAGGTTTCAGTCACGTAAGTGGTGCGGGTCATTTATATACTGTTCCAGCCACAGTATTGTGAGTTGATTCTTTCTGAATCACTTGAGACGATCACACTTGCATAACTTCGTAGTGTACGATAACCCACAATGTAAGTACATAATTGTGCTTTCCTCAGGAAGTCAGTAAGTGCTTATCAAAAGTGTCTTCATGCATTCACAGATATGATGAAGCCGACAACCTGTGGAATAAACATACAAATTCAACACTTAGGTCAGTGAAAGATTAGATAATACACATTATGCAACTGATCAATTATATTTTAATACCTTATTTAACTCCCCGGCAGTTAGTCATTATAAAATTTCCCTTTCGCAGTTCTATTTTATCATCAGGAAACAGTAATTGCAAATATTGAGGCTAGCCAGTGCTACCGAGGCTATTTAGAAGAGCAGTGTTGAGTGGTAGCAGCTGTGGGTAGACGAGACCAGTTTCTGCAACTACCCTCACTTCTTAAGACATATATGGCTCAGATCATCACCAAGTAAAATAAGAAACTTTCATACCACAAAAAAAAAAAATAAGCACAAGTCCTTAAAAGGCAAAGACTATCACTGAGTCATCAGATGAATTTGATTTTGACAAAATAGTAAGGGTAGACATAAACATTTTGAGGTGTACAGAATTGTTTCTAATGATTTTTTAAGATTCTAATGTCAACAGGATAAATCTTCTCCCAAAAAAATGATAAATAAAAATGTAACTGCTATTATAATTAGACGTTAAAATTGGTTAAGAGTTGTGAGCACCAAGAGCGTGCCAATGAAGCAGCAGTCCTTGTTGGAAACAGGCCGCGGGGGTGATCGTCTTCCAAACCATCACCAGATCGAACTTATCTATCTATCTATATATATATATATATATTTGTGAATCGCAGAACCCGTTTGGGTCATTCAGCACGACTGGCGGAGGTTCCTTCCGCCGTCTGCGCCACAAAGAGACCTACTCTCTCCACACTAGGCAATAAGGAATCAAGATTACAGCTATAATTAGTATAACAGTGCACTAGTCCTCTATTTCTGCTACGTTACACCGATGTTGGGAAGTAAATAGCAGTGTGACGGCAAAAACATTTAAGGAAAAAAGTATATGGATTTTGGATCAATTTAAAGTCAAAACCCTTAACTCTGCAGCTTACAAACATGAATCATTTTGATAACTCACTGTGTTTACTGTTGTTTTGGAATATTCGTTTTTGGAGATTTAAAGCTGAACAGTTTATTGCTGTCTTTTTTCTCGTAATTTTTTTTATTTATTTATTTATTAACACATCGGCCGATTCCCACCAAGGCAGGGTGGCCCGAAAAAGAAAAACTTTCATCATCATTCACTCCATCACTGTCTTGCCAGAAGGGTGCTTTACACTACAGTTATAAAACTGCAACATTAACACCCCTCCTTCAGAGTGCCGGCACTGTACTTCCCATCTCCAGAACTCAAGTCCGGCCTGCCGGTTTCCCTGAATCCCTTCATAAATGTTACTTTGCTCACACTCCAACAGCACGTCAAGTATTAAAACCATATGCCTCCATTCACTCCTATCAAATACGCTCACACATGCTTGCTGGAAGTCCAAGCCCTCGCACACAAAACTTCCTTTACCCCCTCCTCCAACCTTTCCTAGGCCGACCCCTACCCCGCCTTCCTCCACTACAGATTTATACACTCTCGAAGTCACTCTGTCTCGTTCCATTCTCTCTACATGTCCAAACCACCTCAACAACCCCTCCTCAGCTCTCTGGACAATCGTTTTGGTAATCCGCACCTCCTCCTAATTTCCAAACTCCGAATTCTCTGCATTATATTCACACCACACATTGACCTCAGACATGACATCTCCACTGCCTCCAGCCTTCTCCTCGTTGCAACATTCATCACCCATGCTTCACACCCATATAAGAGCGTTGGTATAACTATACTCTCATACATTCCCTCTTTACTTCCATGGACAAGGTTCTTTGTCTCCACAGACTCGAAGTGCTCCACTCACCCTTTTCCCTCATCAATTCTATGATTCACCTCATCCTTCATAGACCCATCCGCCGACATGTCCACTCCCAAATATCTGAATACATTCACCTCCTCCATACTCTCCCTCCAATCTGATATCCAATCTTTCGTCACCTATTCTTTTTGTTATCCTCATCACCTTACTCTTTCCTATATTCACTTTCAATTTTCTTCTTTTACACACCCTACCAAATTCATCCACCAACCTCTGCAGCTTCTCTTCAGAATCTCCCAAAGCACAGTGTCATCAGCAAAAGCAACTGTGACAACTCCCACTTTGTATTTGCTTCTTTATCTTTTAGCCCAACACCTCTTGCCAAGACCCTCGCATTCACTTCTCTTACAACCCCATCTATAAATATATTGAACAACCACGGTGACATCACACATCCTTGTCTAAGGCCCACTTTACTGGGAAATAGTCCCTTCCCTCCTACACACTCTAACCTGAGCCTCACTATCCTCATAAAAACTCTTCACTGCTTTCAGTAACCTTCCTCCTATTCCATACACCTGCAACATCTGCCACATTGCCCCCTATCTACCCTATCATACGCCTTTTCCAAATCCATAAATGCCACAAAACATCTTTACCCTTATCCAAATACTGTTCACCTATATGTTTCACTGTAAACACTTGGTCTACACACCCCTACCTTTCCTAAAGCCCCCTTGTTCATCTGCTATCCTGCTTTCTGTTTTACTCTTAATTCTTTCAATAATAACTCTACCATACACTTTACCAGGTACACTCAACAGACTTATTCTCCTATAATTTTTGCACTCTCTTTTGTCCCCTTTGCCTTTATACAAAGGAACAATACACGCTCTCTGCCAATCCCTAGGTACCTTACCCTCTTCCATACATTTATTAAATAATAGCACCAACCACTCCAAAATTATATCCCCACCTGCTTTTAACATTTCTATCTTTATCCCATCAATCCCAGCTGCCTTACCCCCTTTCATTCTACCCACTGCCTCCCGAACTTCCCCTACACCCACAACTGGCTCTTCCACACTCCTACAAGATGTTATTCCTCCTTGCCCTACACACGAAATCACAGCTTCCCTGTCTTCATCAACATTTAACAAATCCTCAAAATATTCTCTCCATCTTCCCGATACCTCTAACTCTATATTTAATAACTCTCCTCTCCTATTTTTAACTGTCAAATCCATTTGTTCTCTAGGCTTCCTCAACTTATTAATCTCATTCCAAAACTTTTTCTTATTTTCAACAAAATTTGCTGATAACATCTCACCCACTCTCTCATCTGCTCTCTTTTTACATTGCTTCACCACTCTTTTAACCTCTCTTTTTCTCTCCATATACTCTTCCCTCCTTGCATCACTTCTACTTTGTAATTTTTTTTATTATAAATATAATTTAAAGGTCAGAAAAGTATTCAAAGTATCCCCAGTGATGCGAGCATAAATAATACAGAAGTACTCAAAGTGTTATTTTTGCTCTTGCTTCACGTTGTCGAAATTTTCAGAAATGACACATATTTCACGGTAGATGATACATTGGGTTAGGTTGAAATTATTATTTGCCAATAGCGGGAAGAGTGCTCTTAATAGTCTTCTGACCAGTGTGATTGATCTCATGACTAAATTGGTGGTGTATCTTTGGATACATAGTGTTTTCTTTTTTCTTTCTTTCCCTCTCGTTTGGTTAGATTAAGACAGATTTAATTTAATTATGGTAGCTAAGACTGAATGAAAACCATTCAATTAATGTTGATAATATAATTGCCTAAAAGACTAAGTTACGTTAGATTACATTACATACACTTCGAAATAGGCTGGGCGATTAAATTTAAACTGAGGCAAATAGATAAATATAAAATTGTTCACGGTTGCTAGTAGCATCAGTTAACTAGGATTACATGACGTAATTTTATTTAAGATGAAACAGGATACGTTCAGTTGTACGTACGTACGTTCAGTTGTACGTACGTTCAATTGTACGTACGTTCAATTGCAAGCATATTCAGTGCGAGTTATTTGGTACTTACTCAGCCACCTATAATGTCTTAGTCTTGTTGATGACGTATTATATTGCAGTTAAAATCATCCTAGATAATATATATATTTAATGATTATGTGCAATATTTATGATGAATATAGCCACAGGGTGCCGTACTGTGTCCATATATGCCTCTTGCTCAGATCTCGTTACAAAGGCACCCTGAGGAACTCATTAATGTTGCACCAACTTAATTGCTTTTTGCTTTATGAGTTGTGCAATAAAGATACACAAGTTTAGATGGCTGTAGATTAGAAAGAGAGAGAGAGAAGGAGATAGAGAAGAAATAGTAAAGGAAACTGGGCGAAGGAGAAAGAGGAAGGAGTGTGGTGGATAAAATTAGTGAAGCCAACTGGACAGTCAGCACGCGTGCCTGGCTTTGCTTATTATTTTACGCCAGACAAGGGAGGTTTCTTCCTAATGAATACTAATGTAGATTACATTAAATAATTAAGTAGCTTGACGGCCAATCTTTAAACCGATTTTACAATCCTTATGTTTTGTATTGAATTAAACATTAATAGTCGATCCGCAGTGGTTCAAATTTGTCTGATGTATTTTATTCTATTTATCAGATTAATAATTTCCTACATATTCCTACATATATGTCGTGCCGAATAGGTAAAAACTGGTCACTTAGCAAGAATTCATTTAAAATTAAGTCCTTCCTAAAATTTTCGCTCATACGTTTAAAGACAGAATGTCTTCGAGAGTGTATAAATCTGTAGTGGAGGGAAGGCGGGGTAGGGGTCGGCCTAGGAAAGGTTGGAGGGAGGGGGTAAAGGAGGTTTTGTGTGCGAGGGGCTTGGACTTCCAGCAAGCATGTGTGAGCGTATTTGATAGGAGTTAATGGAGACAAATGGTTTTTAATACTTGACGTGCTGTTGGAGTGTGAGCAAAGTAACATTTATGAAGGGATTCAGGGAAACCGGCAGGCCGGACTTGAGTCCTGGAGATGGGAAGTACAGTGTCTGCACTCTGAAGGATGGGTGTTAATGTTGCAGTTTTATAACTGTAGTGTAAAGCACCTCACTGGCAAGACAGTGATGGAGTGAATGATGATGAAAGTTTTTCTTTTTCGGACCACCCTGCCTTACCTGAACCTTGGTGGGAATCGGCCGATGTGTTAAAAAAAAAACTTTTAAAGATATATTTTTTTATAATTTATGTTAATGTAAAAAATAATAATTTTGTACCAAAAGAACCTTAGAAAACTTACATAACCTTATTAAAACAAGCGCAATTTAATTTAGCCTAATCTACCGAAATATATTTTAGGTAAGTTTACAAAAATTTAATAAACAAACAGTGAAGTATATTTTTTCGTTTTGTTCAAAATGATTTTTGCGAAATTATTGCATACACAAATTTTCGCTTACCTTATTCGGCAAGAAGAGCGTTGCTATTTAAGCCAAAATCGTAAGTTTTACATTTTCGGCACGTCATATATATATATATATATATATATATATATATATATATATATATATATATATATATATATATATATATATATATATATATATATATATATATATATATATATATATATATATATATATATATATAAAGGAGGTTTTGTGTGCGAGGGGCTTGGACTTCCAGCAAGCATGTGTGAGCGTATTTGATAGGAGTGAATGGAGACAAATGGTTTTTAATACTTGACGTGCTGTTGGAGTGTGAGCAAAGAAACATTTATGAAGGGATTCAGGGAAACCGGTAGGCCGGACTTGAGTCCTGGAGATGGGAAGTACAGTGTCTGCACTCTGAAGGAGGGGTGTTAATTAATGTTGCAGTTTTATAACTGTAGTGTAAAGCACCCCTCTGGCAAGACAGTGATGGAGTGAATGATGATGAAAGTTTTTCTTTTTCGGGCCACCCTGCCTTGGTGGGAATCGGCCGATGTGTTAATAAAAAAAATATATATATGCCAGGTGACTGTGAAACAGAAACCTGAAACTGTTTTACATGATGGTAGGATTGCTGGTGTCTTTTTTCTGTCTCATAAACACGCTGGATAACAGGTATATCTAGCTACTTCTACTTACACTTTAGGTCACACTACACTGGCATACACATGCATATATATACATACACACATCTAGGTTTTTCTTCTTTTTCTTAATAGCTCTTGTTCTTTTTATTTTCTCTATTGTCCATGGGGAAGTGGAAAGAATCTTTCCTCCGTAAGCCATGCGTGTCGTATGAGGCGACTAAGATGCCGGGAGCAATGGGCTAGAACCCCTTCTCCTGTACAAATCTACTAAAAACGAGAAGAAGAAAAACTTTATAAAATTGGGGTGTCTGAATGTGCGTGGATGTAGTGCGGATGATAAGAAAGAGATGATTGCCGATGTTATGAATGAAAGAAGTTGGATGTCCTGGCCCTAAGCGAAACAAAGCTGAAGGGGTAGGCGAGTTTCAGTGGGGAGAAATAAATGGGATTAAGTCAGGAGTATCTGAGAGAGTTAGAGCTAAGGAAGGGGTAGCAATAATGTTGAAGGATCAGTTATGGAAGGAAAAGAGGGAATATAAATGTGTAAATTCAAGGATTATGTGGATTAAAATAAGGGTCGGATGCGAAAAGTGGGTCATAATAAGCGTGTATGCACCTGGAGAAGAGAGGAGTGTAGAGGAGAGAGAGATTTTGGGAGATGTTAAGCGAATGTATAGGAACTTTTGAACCAAATGAGAGAGTAATTGTGGTAGGGGACCTAAATGCTAAAGTGGGAGAAACATGCAGAGAGGGTGTAGTAGGTAAGTTTGGGGTGCCAGGTGTAAATGATAATGGGAGCCCTTTGATTGAACTTTGTATAGAAAGGGTTTAGTTATAGGTAATACATATTTTAAGAAAAAGAGGATAAATAAGTATACAAGATATGATGTAGGGCGTAATGACAGTAGTTTGTTGGACTATGTATTGGTAGATAAAAGACTGTTGAGTAGACTTCAGGATGTACATGTTTATAGAGGGCTACAGATATATCAGATCACTTTTTAGTTATAGCTACAGTGGGAGTAAAAGGTAGATGGGATACAAGGAAAATAGAATCAGTAAGTAAAGAGAGGTGAAGGTTTATAAACTAAAAGAGGAGGCAGTTAGGGTAAGATATAAACAACTATTGGAGGATAGATGGGCTAGTGAGAGTGTAGGCAATGGGGTCGAAAATGTATGGGGTAGATTTAAAAATGTAGTGTTAGAGTGTTCAGCAGAAGTTTGTGGTTACAGGCGAGTGGGTGCAGGAGGGAAGAGGAGCGATTGGTGGAATGATGATGTAAAGAGAGTAGTAAGGGAGAAAAAGTTAGCATATGAGAGGTTTTTACAAAGTAGAAGTGATGCAAGGAGGGAAGAGTATATGGAGAGAAAAGAGAGGTTAAAAGAGTGGTGAAGCAATGTAAAAGAGAGCAGATGAGAGAGTGGGTGAGATGTTATCAGCAAATTTTGTTGAAAATAAGAAAAAGTTTTGGAATGAGATTAATAAGTTGAGGAAGCCTAGAGAACAAATGGATTTGACAGTTAAAAATAGGAGAGGAGAGTTATTAAATGGAGAGTTAGAGGTATCGGGAAGATGGAGAGAATATTTTGAGGATTTGTTAAATGTTGATGAAGACAGGGAAGCTGTGATTTCGTGTGTAGGGCAGGAGGAATAACATCTTGTAGGAGTGTGGAAGAGCCAGTTGTGGGTGTAGGGAAGTTCGTGAGGCAGTGGGTAGAATGAAAGGGGTAAGGCAGCTGGGATTGATGGGATAAAGATAGAAATGTTAAAAGCAGGTGGGGATATAATTTTGGAGTGGTTGGTGCTATTATTTAATAAATGTATGGAAGAGGGTAAGGTACCTAGGGATTGGCAGAGAGCGTGTATTGTTCCTTTGTATAAAGGCAAAGGGGACAAAGAGAGTGCAAAAATTATAGGGGAATAAGTCTGTTGAGTGTACCTGGTAAAGTGTATGGTAGAGTTATTATTGAAAGAATTAAGAGTAAAACAGAAAGCAGGATAGCAGATGAACAAGGGGGCTTTAGGAAAGGTAGGGGTGTGTAGACCAAGTGTTTACAGTGAAACATATAGGTGAACAGTATCTGGATAAGGGTAAAGATGTTTTTGTGGCATTTATGGATTTGGAAAAGGCGTATGATAGGGTAGATAGGGGGCAATGTGGCAGATGTTGCAGGTGTATGGAATAGGAGGAAGGTTACTGAAAGCAGTGAAGAGTTTTTATGAGGATAGTGAGGCTCAGGTTAGAGTGTGTAGGAGGGAAGGGGACTATTTCCCAGTAAAAGTGGGCCTTAGACAAGGATGTGTGATGTCACCGTGGTTGTTCAATATATTTATAGATGGGGTTGTAAGAGAAGTGAATGCGAGGGTCTTGGCAAGAGGTGTTGGGCTAAAAGATAAAGAAGCAAATACAAAGTGGGAGTTGTCACAGTTGCTTTTTGCTGATGACACTGTGCTTTTGGGAGATTCTGAAGAGAAGCTGCAGAGGTTGGTGGATGAATTTGGTAGGTGTGTAAAAGAAGAAAATTGAAAGTGAATATAGGAAAGAGTAAGGTGATGAGGATAACAAAAAGAATAGGTGACGAAAGATTGGATATCAGATTGGAGGGAGAGTATGGAGGAGGTGAATGTATTCAGATATTTGGGAGTGGACATGTCGGCGGATGGGTCTATGAAGGATGAGGTGAATCATAGAATTGATGAGGGAAAAGGGTGAGTGGAGCACTTCGAGTCTGTGGAGACAAAGAACCTTGTCCATGGAAGTAAAGAGGGAATGTATGAGAGTATAGTTATACCAACGCTCTTATATGGGTGTGAAGCATGGGTGATGAATGTTGCAACGAGGAGAAGGCTGGAGGCAGTGGAGATGTCATGTCTGAGGTCAATGTGTGGTGTGAATATAATGCAGAGAATTCGGAGTTTGGAAATTAGGAGGAGGTGCGGGATTACCAAAACGATTGTTCAGAGAAGCTGAGGAGGGTTGTTGAGGTGGTTTGGACATGTAGAGAGAATGGAACGAGACAGAGTGACTTCGAGAGTGTATAAATCTGTAGTGGAGGGAAGGCGGGGTAGGGGTCGGCCTAGGAAAGGTTGGAGGGAGGGTAAAGGAAGTTTTGTGTGCGAGGGCTTGGACTTCCAGCAAGCATGTGTGAGCGTATTTGATAGGAGTGAATGGAGGCATATGGTTTTAATACTTGACGTGCTGTTGGAGTGTGAGCAAAGTAACATTTATGAAGGGATTCAGGAAACCGGCAGGCCGGACTTGAGTTCTGGAGATGGGAAGTACAGTGCCGGCACTCTGAAGGAGGGGTGTTAATGTTGCAGTTTTATAACTGTAGTGTAAAGCACCCTTCTGGCAAGACAGTGATGGAGTGAATGATGATGAAAGTTTTTCTTTTCGGGCCACCCTGCCTTGGTGGGAATCGGCCGATGTGTTAATAAAAAATAAAAAATAAATATATATATATATATATATATATATATATATATATATATATATATATATATATATATATATATATATAAACAAAAGAGTTAAAGGCAAAGGGGTGCTGAGTAAAATTAATTGTTTAATGGAACAAAATCAAAATAATAAATTTAGTTCCATGCGTATAGAGTTAAAACACGAGGCGGCGGCTAGAATATGAAGAAAGACGGATGGCCGGACGCAGTAAAGAAGATGAAGAAAGAAGTTGAACACATTAGACCAAGAAGATGAAGATAGGAGAGGACGAAGGAGCGAGCACAGTAACACGAGAAAGAACGAATAAAAAGAGGAAGAGGAAATGGGAAGTGGTACATGAACAAGGAGTGAATACAATTGCCATAGGTGAGGGCGCAGCAGCAGGAGGGGTGAGGAAGTGCAAGACTTGGATCATCTAATGTAGCCGACACCCAGCCCGGCGCCGCCCTGGCCAGCCGCCACCCACCTCTCCCATCCCTCTCTCACTAGGCATCTTCCATCCTTCTCTCCCTTCATCCCCCGTCTATCTTCCCCTCTCTCACACACACCTATCCCATTCCTCCCTCTGTATTCTTCCGGTGTATCCATTATTACTTCCTTATTATTGCGGTGTAGCCACTATCACTGTTCTGTTCACTTATTATTTTACTTCGTCACCTACCTCTCAAGGGAGGTTGCCTGAAGCTGGTGAGGGGCTCTTGATCTAAGGAGTTGGATATGGGCTCCAAGTCTTTGAATCGAGTCAGAATAACTGCCATTTCCAAAGCTCTGTAGTACCCCTACGGGTTGAGTGCTCTCCCTCTAAATGCAATGTAAACTACCTCTTGTCGTAGTAGTATAAATTGCTGGATACCTTGACTATTCTGCATTTCCTAAGGTTATTTAGGTGAAATATAAATATGACCAAGTATTTATGCTTGCAGTATTATCCTCGTGTGCGTATATGCTTAATTAAGGTCAAAGTTTATAGTAATGTACACATGCACTTAATATTTAAAAATTATTTATACTGTGGACTGTTAGTAATTTAGCTAGTACTATCGTCACGTCAAACTATATATTGACTTGCAAAGTTACATGGGTATCATATATATATATATATATATATATATATATATATATATATATATATATATATATATATATATATATATATCGTATGAAGGAAGTGAATGTTTTCAGATATTTGGGAGTAGACTTGTCAGCAGATGGGTCTATGAAAGACGAGGTTAACCATAGAACTGATGAGGGGATAAAGGTGAGTGGTACACTAGGGAGTCTGTGGAGACAAAGAACGTTATCCATTGAAGAAAAGAGAGGAATGTATGAGAGTATAGTGGTACCAACGCTCTTATATGGGTGTGAAGCAAGGGTGGTGAATGTTGCAACAAGGAGAAGGCTGGAGGCAGTATAGATGTCGTGTCTGAGGTCAATGTGTGGTGTGAATATTAGCAGAGAATCCTTAGATTGGAGATTAGGAGGTACGGAGTTTCTAAAAGTATTATCTAGATGGCTGAGGAGGGGGTTATTGAAATGGTTCGGACATTTAGAGAGGATGGAACAAAATAGAATGACTTGGAGGGTGAATGAAACTGTAGTTCAAGGAAGGCGAGGAGGGGTCGTCCTAGGAAGAGTTGTAGGTAGGGGTAAAGGAGGTTTTGTGTGCTAGGGGCTTAGACTTCCAGGAGGCGTGCATGAGCGTGTTAGATAGGAGAGAGTGGAGGAAAATGGTTTTTATGACTTGACGTATTGTTGGAGTGTGAGCAAAGTAACATTTATGAAGTGATTCAGGGAAACCGGTTAGCCGGACTTGAGTCCTGGAACTGGTAAGTACAGTGCCGGCGCTCTGATATGTTGCAGTTTTTTTATAACTGTAGTTTCAGCACGCCTCTGCCAAGACAGTGATGGAGTGAGTGATGAAAGTGTTTCTTCTTTTCTTTGGTCACCCTGCCTCGGTGGGAAACGGCAACTACTCAGCGACTCAATATTCATAAAGATCACTCCTTTTCTGTTGAAATGTAAGGTGAATATTGTGTAGATATATTCCCGTGCTCAATGCTTCAAAAACTGGAATTAGATATATATATATATATATATATATATATATATATATATATATATATATATATATATATATATATATATATATATTCGTGCCGAATAGGTAAAACTGGTCAATTAGCAAGAACTCATTTAAAATTAAGTCCTTTTTAAAAATTTGTCTTATACATTTAAAGATATATATATTTTTCGTTTATGTTAATGTAAAAATTCATATTTTTTTTACCAAAAGAACCTTAAAAATTTACCTAACCTTATTATAAGAAACGCAATTCAATTTAGCCTATCCAACTTAATGTATTTTAGATAGGTTTACAATAATTTAATAATAAACACAATGAAATATATTTTTTCGTTAGGTTCAGAATGATTTTTGCGAAACTATTGCATACACAAATTTTCGCTTGCCTTATTTGGCAAGAAGAGCGTTCCTATTTGAGACAAACCTCGCAAGTTTTACCTATTCGGCACGATATATATATATATATATATATATATATATATATATATAATCCACACACACATGTACAACATATATACGCACTTAATGATTAAAGGTGAGCTCTGAAACTTGTAGTATATTTTACGCAATTACTTCACCCATACCATAAATCCTCTTAAAGTCTTCGTCGTTAACTTCACACTCATTATATACTACAAGTTTTTGTTTAAACTATTTTAATAATACTGATTGTGCAACTTATTTTTAGCATTATTATTATTAATACTACCATGGAGAGAACACCAGGAGAAATGGAAGGCAGTCATATTCTTTCCAAGTAAGGGAGGGTAGTTCCAATTCTTTGGGTCAAAAGCCTTTCACTATACAACAAGTGATTATTAAACTTTAAAATAGATTTATATATCACTTCAGTTTTTGCTATAGTTTTAACGTACAATATACAATAAATCGAAGCTGTATTGAATGTACTAGATGTTGGTATCTAGGCAGTGTTGAAGGTAACTAGGGTTCCCTGCAGTGCATACTGCCCGCACTTGTAATGTCGAAGTCATTAACGAATAAACTAAGAGTAGTGTTGATAATAACTAAATATCGAATGATTGTACCTGACCACAGTTGCCAGTGCGTTTAAGATGAAAGATCTGCTTGCATGGCTTTATGGGTAAGTTTTGCCTATTCTAGCCTGCCTGATCTTCATACTTTTATGCTGCATTCATGCTTTATGAAACCTCCATGCATGCTTTGTCAAGCCTGCATGCTTTGTCAAGCCTGCATGCTTTGTCAAGCCTGCATGCTTTGTCAAGCCTGCATGCTTTGTCAAGCCTGCATGCTTTGTCAAGCCTGCATGCTTTGTCAAGCCTGCATGCTTTGTCAAGCCTGCATGCTTTGTCAAGCCTGCATGCTTTGTCAAGCCTGCATGCTTTGTCAAGCCTGCATGCTTTGTCAAACCTGCATGCTTTGTCAAGCCTGCATGCTTTGTCAAGTCTGCATGTTTTGTCATGCCTGCATGCTTTGTCAAGCCTGCATGCTTTGTCAAGCCTGCATGCTTTGTCAAGTCTGCATGCTTTGTCAAACCTGCATGCTTTGTCAAGCCTGCATGCTTTGTCAAGTCTGCATGCTTTGTCAAACCTGCATGCTTTGCCAAACCTGCATGCTTTGTCAAGCCTGCATGCTTTGTCAAGTCTGCATGTTTTGTCAAGCCTGCATACTTTGTCAAGCCTGCATGCTTTGTCAAGCCTGCATGCTTTGTCAAGCCTGCATGCTTGTCAAGCCTGCATGCTTTGTCAAGCCGCATGCTTTGTAAGCTGCATGTTTTGTCAGCCTGCATGCTTTGTCAAACCTGCATGCTTTGTCAAGCCTGCATGCTTTGTCAAGTCTGCATGTTTTGTCATGCCTGCATGCTTTGTCAAGCCTGCATGCTTTGTCAAGCCTGCATGCTTTGTCAAGTCTGCATGCTTTGTCAAACCTGCATGCTTTGTCAAGCCTGCATGCTTTGTCAAGTCTGCATGCTTTGTCAAACCTGCATGGTTTGCCAAACCTGCATGCTTTGTCAAGCCTGCATGCTTTGTCAAGTCTGCATGTTTTGTCAAGCCTGCATGCTTTGTCAAGCCTGCATGCTTTTCAAGTCTGCATGCTTTGTCAAGCCTGCATGCTTTGTCAAGCCTGCATGCTTTGTCAAGTCTGCATGCTTTGTCAAGCCTGCATGCTTTGTCAAACCTGCATGCTTTGTCAAGCCTGCATGCTTTGTCAAGCCTGCATGCTTTGTCATGCCTGCATGCTTTGTCAAGCCTGCATGCTTTGTCAAGTCTGCATGCTTTGTCAAGCCTGCATGCTTTGTCAAGTCTGCATGCTTTGTCAAGTCTGCATGCTTTGTCAAACCTGCATGCTTTGTCAAGCCTGCATGCTTTGTCAAGTCTGCATGCTTTGTCAAACCTGCATGCTTTGTCAAGCCTGCATGCTTTGTCAAGTCTGCATGCTTTGTCAAGTCTGTATGCTTTGTCAAGGCTGCATGCTTTGTCAAGCCTGCATGCTTTGCCAAGCCTGCATGCTTTGCCAAGCCTGCATGCTTTGTCAAGCCTGCATGCTTTGTCAAGCCTGCATGCTTTGTCAAGCCTGCATGCTTTGTCAAGCCTGCATGCTTTGTCAAGCCTGCATGCTTTGTCATGCCTGCATGCTTTGTCATGCCTGCATGCTTTGTCATGCCTGCATGCTTTGTCAAGCCTTCATGCTTTGTCAAGCCTTCATGCTTTGTCAAGCCTGCATGCTTTGTCAAGCCTGCATGCTTTGTCATGCCTGCATGCTTTGTCAAGCCTGCATGCTTTGTCAAGTCTGTATGCTTTGTCAAGGCTGCATGCTTTGTCAAGCCTGCATGCTTTGCCAAGCCTGCATGCTTTGCCAAGCCTGCATGCTTTGTCAAGCCTGCATGCTTTGTCAAGCCTGCATGCTTTGCCAAGCCTGCCTGCTTTGTCAAGCCTGCATGCTTTGTCAAGCCTGCATGCTTTGTCAAGCCTGCATGCTGTGTCAAGCCTGCATGCTTTGCCAAGCCTGCATGCTTTGTCATGCCTGCATGCTTTGTCAAGCCTGCATGCTTTGTCAAGCCTGCATGCTTTGTCATGCCTGCATGCTTTGTCAAGCCTGCATGCTTTGTCAAGCCTGCATGCTTTGTCAAGCCTGCATGCTTTGTCAAGCCTGCATGCTGTGTCAAGCCTGCATGCTTTGCCAAGCCTGCATGCTTTGTCATGCCTGCATGCTTTGTCAAGCCTGCATGCTTTGTCAAGCCTGCATGCTTTGTCATGCCTGCATGCTTTGTCATGCCTGCATGCTTTGCCAAGCCTGCCTGCTTTGTCAAGCCTGCATGCTTTGTCATGCCTGCATGCTTTGTCAAGCCTGCATGCTTTGTCAAGCCTGCATGCTTTGTCATGCCTGCATGCTTTGTCAAGCCTGCATGCTTTGTCAAGCCTGCATGCTTTGTCAAGCCTGCATGCTTTGTCAAGCCTGCATGCTGTGTCAAGCCTGCATGCTTTGCCAAGCCTGCATGCTTTGTCATGCCTGCATGCTTTGTCAAGCCTGCATGCTTTGTCAAGCCTGCATGCTTTGTCATGCCTGCATGCTTTGCCAAGCCTGCCTTTAAAATCTTATATAATTATAACAGTTGGATAAGTTTAAATATCGTTTTAGACACTAATTTCATTGTAATGCTTTATTTCATTTTAAATATAGTTATTAAAAGAAAAATATATTCACGGATAACACATATATAAACCTAGTTAAGACAGTTATATGAACTTAGTCATTTGCTAGCAGCTAAATAATTCTTTGGAGATGATAATAGCAATAAAGTTTGAGTATCTAAGAAGAATAGTTTCAACTGTGTATGCAGCCTGCAACATGGGGTAAGATTTCGCCCATGTGTAGAGAGGGAGACGAGGTGTTAGCACAAGCCTATCCTGTACAGTGTGCATGTGAAAATGGATGAGATGGGGATAAAATTTCAGCGATGTGGGATAGAGGGGAGAAGACCTCACGTTCAAATGCTGTATATAGATATAGATTAGAAGATGAGATGTAGGATAAAGGGGAGGCCAGGAGACCTGAGAGTTGCCTAGGCTGCCAGCCTCACATGGCCATGACGACAGCTGCCACCACCACCACCACCACCACTCTCGCCTCACCACCACCATCAGTGTTGTGGTAGACGCCGTGATGGCAGGGTGCTACTAAGCCCTCCTCCCGCCGCGCTCGCTGGGATCTACTATTTCCAAAACGTTAATTTTATCACGTATGGTGCCGTCGTTTTAGTTATATCGCGATTTGTGATGGAAAAAAACCCAGTGCGCTCTGTCGAGTGATTGTGAACATGAAGGGGAAATTTTATATTGTAAAATAAACATATCTGTTGGCGTGATGTATAAATTAAAATGGCTGTTTTCTATAAAAGGGCTTTATTTTGAAAAAAAACTTGCAAAAAAGTACTTATAATGAGTTGGGGTATTAATATAATTTCTTTTTTTTTTACCATTAGAGACTAATTTCCCTTGTGTAAAGGAAAGTAATTTGTTAATATTTATAGGATAACGCAGTTCTGTATGACCCATATTAGTTTAGCGCTTTTTTTTAATATAGCTTGACTGATTTCACGTTGATAAATCATTGATAATAGATGATGTGCTTTGCTTGTATAAAGCAATATACAGTATTACACGTTTTGCTATGTATTCATGGGGAAACTCTAAATCAGGATGGATCATACATACAGCGCTTGGGGAATAACACACAATTAAGTTTTATCCCAGAATAATAACTCCAGTTTCTTGGATGAAACTTTCCCTTGAATGGAATATATATACGTTTTGTGCCAGTTCAAGGTGTGGGTGGTAAGAGTTGGGTTTATAACTTGTGAATGAGGAGCACCAGATTTTAATCTTGATAGCCAAGGATATGGTTAAAGTCGTTTATGATGCATTTATTGATCGTGTTTAATCAGGTGATTAAAGTTGACGATGTGCTTGTATTGTTTAGTTAGTAACTTTTGCACAACTAATATGTTGTAGTTGCTGAGTTTACATTGCTATCTGCAGCTCAATTGTTTATTGATAACTGAGTATGGCTCGACATATTTTGGTGACATGCTTCGTCAGCTTGAGGATACATTAATCTAAACGCTTGCACTGGTATTTACACTATATATATATATATATATATATATATATATGGAGTAAATGGAGACGAATGGTTTTTGGGATCTGACGAGCTGTTGGAGTGTGAGCAGGGAAACCGGTTAGCCGGACTTGAATCCTGGAAATGGGAAGTACAATGCCTGCACTTTAAAGGAGGGGTTTGGGATATTGGCAGTTTGGAGGGACTAATTCTAAACTGTCGTATCTGAGCGCCTCTGCAAAGACAGTGATTATGTATGAGTGATGTGAAAGTGTTGAATTATGATGAAACTATTTTCTTTTTGGGATTTTCTTTCACCCTGCCTTGGTGGAGACGACCGACTTGTTGAAAAGAAATATGTATATATGTATATATATATATATATATATATATATATATATATATATATATATATATATATATATATATATATATATATATATATATATATATATATATATATATATATATTATATATATATATATATATATATATATATATATATATATATATATATATATATATTTATATATATGCGTTTGATTTTCATCTTAAAGATTAAAGTGTTCATGAGGTTAATAATCACGTGAATTGACATTAAGAATCATGTAGTCATAAGCTAACTTAATAACTATGTCATTAATGATTATATACACTTTAATATCCAACATTTAAAAGTCATAAGCCATCAAAGCAATTTTGTTTTATTGTATATAAATTAAAAAGGTTATTAATGTAAACTTCGACAGACTACGACCAATTAAGCTACAGGAAACGGGCAGATGAGTGATGTCACATTGTAATATGATCCGTTACGTAATTTTGTGTTGTTGGGGAAAGGGCGTAACAAGCAGAAATGTGTGGTGGTGGATAGGTCAAGTGCTAGCCACCCCGACATGTCTCAAGGTTGACCTGCAAAGGGAGATCTTGCGTCAGTTTTAGAGCCTCGTTGCTACGCGCTTGATGAAGAAGGTCATAGCAACAAGAACAATGTGGTTGCCTTTTATTGAAAGTATAGTTCGTACCTGCTTTTTGAAAAATGCACTTACGTACTTTGTGGGTAGCTTTGGTACTCTGGTGGGCGTGGCTGTAGCAGAAACACGGACATATTTCCAGGCAATATTATTTATGCCTTACTTTCAAATCGTTCTTGATATTTAGTCACCAGAAGAGTAGAATAGGGCATAGTTGAGATTAGCATTGCTACATTGCTACGGCGATCTTTGTGATTACATAGGTCGTTTTTTCATAAAAATATTGTGTAACAGGATTATGTTTGATGTTGCTTGTATTAAAGTTGAACCTCAGAATAATATACATTTAAGAATGTGCAGTTGTGGCCATCTTTTCTTTTTACGTGTGAATAACTGTAATACTGATGAGATATAAAGCAAATATTAAATTAGGACAGTTTTTATTTGTCTAGTTTTGAATTGCTATATGTTGCAGAATTAAGAAAGTTCTGTATTTAAAATTCAGAACGCTCTCTGTAACTACTATATTAAATAATTCAGTGTATAATAATGTGAATGTTAGGCAGTGTTTGTCCTTGGTGGCGTCTATTATTAAAGAAGCATTTTTCTTTCTTTGAGTAACTGGTAACTTAACGTTTTTACAATTTAAATTTATCTCCCAGTACTGTTGTTCACCTTTTCTAATTAGTGACTTTTGTTTTTGTTTGATAGTCATTTACTTACATAACTTGTATTGATAATGATGAACAGAAGTGCAGGTGCATCAAGGGACACTGGTCACCTTGTCTGCACCGCAGGTTAGTAACTGGCACCTACTTAATACACAAGGGAGACTGTTGTAGAAGCATGGGTTGTGTGCGCGCTCCGCCATACCATAACACACAAGCACGTGTACATGCGTACAGAAGTACGTTGACATGTGTACACAAGTACGTGCGCATTTAATGCATGCATATAGAAGTACGTGCGGCAGCAGTGCATGCGTACTCAAGCACGTCCTCTTACGTATACACTTAAAAGCACACGTGCTTAAGTACACACGTTGATTCAAGTTGATTCCACACTTTTGGTTCCTTTCTTATGAGATTTGATTATTATATGTGTACTATAAACATTTGCAGGGCAGATTCTTGACTCTGAATTAATCGTTACCTTTGGTATACTCGTAATGGATAATGGTTCATTAAGGAGAGGCTCTATGGTCTATAAATTCTCTGCGCACGAGTTAATGTAGTCAATTTATATAAGAGTTTAATTGCAAACTAACAACTGAAGGTCAAGACAAATTGGTAACTAATGCCATCCACTCGAAACATTAAGGGCCATTAAACACATCATAATTTTGCTTGATAATTGATAGTTTGGCCAGCAGGAGCTTTGGGTTAATGGCTGAGTTGACCCCAGACCTGAAGGTCACGCCTCTAGGGAGATGGCCATTATGCGTCTCCTGGAGGTCAGGTGACCTGCCACAGCGAAGGGAAGACGGATAATCGCCGGAAGTGTCATTATCTGTGAGATGAGGGAGGCTTCGGGGGTTAAGTCTTCCATCTTCACGGGGCCTTGGCAGTGCAGATTTTCACTTGCTTCTAAAAATAGAGCGAAATGGAATGAATGATAAATTTCAGGATACTGGAAGTTTGATTTATGACATAAAACGCTCACATAACCTACGATGACCAATTCTTGCTCCTTTGTTTTGATGGTACGTCATGAGGGGTTAGCAGTCTTTAACCAATAAATTATATAATTCCACCTGGAGATAGTAACTATGACATACTATTGTATTCATATGGAAGTGCTGAATCCATATGGGTCATAGAGCGCCCTTCGAAATAAGATGCAATCAGGTTTGAAAATAGGAAGGACAGGGTATCTCCGGTTCCTTGAATCAAGAGATCTTCACTAACACTTTGAAGGGATGCACCAACAGCTTGGTTGATCAGGCATGTAAGCCTCCCAGAGAGGTGCCTTGATGCCGATGAAGGACTCTTCATCTAAGGAATCAGAGCTAAGTGTTCCTTCTTGGGTCAAACTGATTATCACCCATTCACCAGGTGCTGCATGACTCCCAACAGATTTAGAACCTTCCAACTTTGAGCTCCGAGAATTCTACTTCCAGAGCCCGGCCTTGGGCCAGGCTTGTTTGGTGCTTGCTTGGTCAACCAGGCTGTTGCGCTGGCGGTCCACATATCCATTACAGGCTGTTTGATCTGGCACATGGTGAAGATACTTGTCCAGTTTCCTCTTGACTACTGTTTTAGCATCTTTTCTGATATCTTCTGGAAAAATGTTAAATAGTCTAGGCTTTAGGGCCACGGACGTTGATAGTGTTTCTCTTATTGTGCCCACGGCGCCCCTTCGTTTCACTGGGTTTATTTGCATTTCCTCCAATATCTCTCACTCCAGTAGGTTATGACTGCAGATTAGTATAAAAGTAATATTTTGTAGTACGTAAAACTTTATTGTAAATCCACTTGTTTGCGAGTCCAGCTTCCCTGATGGACGTGTTGTGGCCACCTCTGCTATGGTATTGTCGTTTACATCTTCTGAAATTCAAATAAGGATTTCGAGGAGAGCTACATGAGAAGATGTGATCTCTTTGTTTACGAGAAATATCTATTGAAAAACTAAAAGGATGCTTCGCTTACGACCTGCAGTGCTTACATCCAAAACCTACTTGTGCTAGTACACACGCTAGTACATTCACTCGCTCTAGTATTCGCATTAGCGCAAGTCACTAGCTTGCGCACACGTCAATACAGGAGTTAATATAGTAAGCCGGAGGAGTGTCGATAAGGTCAGAGATCAAAAAGGGATTAAGTGTGGTAGAGGGTGAAAATGTCACACTTGCCATATTACTACTACTACTACTACCATATGGACTACCTGCCATCCACTAGGCACATTACCTACTACCATAAATTAGATAGAAACATCGTTACTATCCACAGGTTGCCCTTGTAACTACGTTGGGATCGTTCTAGCATATATATGATTAGGTTTTACTATAAAATGTATTATTATATTTATTTGTTATTATTGGCCTGGGTGAGGATGAGCGTAGTGCTTTAGTCACCCCTCAAAGACAAAGATTTGTTCACAAGAACACAAATAGGTGTCAAAGGTTAGGCTGGGTTATCTGCAGGTTGATTTCATTATCTTTCACCGTGATCGTTTATTATTTCTGTTTAACGAATGCTTGGCAGATACAGTTACCAATGTACTAACTGTAGGGGACCATTCAGAATTTTGGCATTAGATTTTAATTGTAAACGCACTGAATTTGTAGCGTATCTCTACATCATCCTTTCTTATGTTCATATAAGAAAGAAGGAACACTGCAGCAGGCCTACTGGCCCATGCGAGGCAGGTCCAGTTCACCTACCGACTTAAGCCACTGACCCAGCCTAGCCAGGAGTACGGCATCAGACCTATTAGCACAAGCTACTCAGGTCTAACTCATACCCACCCACACTCATGTAATTATCTAGTCTATTTTTAAAACTACACAACGTTTTAGCTTCTATGAAGGTACTCGGGAGTTTGTTCCACTCATCCACAACTCTATTACCAAACCAGTGCTTTCCTATATCCTTCCTGAATCTGAATTTTCCAACTCAAAACTATTGGTGCGAGTCTTGTCTTGGCTAGATATTTTTTAGCACGCTATTTACATCCCCTTTATTTATTCCTGTTTTCCATTTGTACACCTCAATCATATCCCCCCTAATTCTACGCCTTTCTAAAGAATACAAATTAAGGGCCCTCAGTCTATCTGCATAGGAAAGATTTCTGATACATGGGATCAACTTTGTCATCCTCCTTTGTACGTTTTCCAGTGCATTTATATCCATTCTGTAATACGGTGACCTAAACTGTGCAGCACATAATCTAGATGAGGCCTAACCAAAGATATATAGAGTTGAACAACCTAAGGACTTCTATTATTTATGCTTCTTGAAATGAAGCCAAGGATTCTGTTCGCTTTATTGCGAACACTTATGCACTATTGTGTTGGTTTTAGATTACTGCTAACCAGAACTCCTAAATCCTTTTCGCAATCAGTAATATTAAGATCTACATTATTTAGTTTATATGTGGCATGGTTATTTTCCTGTCCAACGTTTAGAACTTTACATTTGTCTATATTAAACTGCCACTTCTCCGACCACTGCATCAGTCTATTAAAATCTTCCTGGAGTGTTCTAATGTCATTAGAATGAATTGGACGGCCTATTTTGGTGTCATCAGCAAACTTGCTTATGACGCTATTTATTCCCTCATCTATGTCGTTTATGTAAATTGTGAACAACAAAGGGCCCAACACTGACCCTTGTGGAACACCGCTTGTGACGTGCCCTCAGTCTGATTTCTCCCCATTTATGTAAACTCTCCTCTCCCTATTTGCCAACCATGCCTCTACCCAGGAAAAAATTTCTCCTATTCCGTGTGCCTTAATTTTCCCCAATAACCTCTGATCTGGAACTCTGTCAAAAGCCTTACTGAAGTCCATATACGCAATATTATATTCATTACCATGATCTACCTCCTCAAATACCTTAGTGAAAAAAGTTAGTAAATTCGTAAGGCAGGAACGCCTTTCAAGATAGCTACAAATTGCATCGGCAATTATTGATTCCATAAATTTTCCCACTATGGAGTAAGGCTTATTGGTCTATAGTTCGAAGCTAAGAACCTGTCTCCTGGTATTACATTTGCCATTTTCCACGTGTCTGGCACTATGCCAGTTTATAGTGATATTTTGTAAAGATTAGCCAAAGGTTTGCCAAGTTCCTCTTTACATTCCTTTAAAACCCTTGCAAACAGTTCATCAGGGTCTGGGATTTGTTAGGTTTTAATTTCTCTATTTGTCTGAGGACCAAGTCACTAGTTTCCCTAATCGTGCATAGTTTATTATCGTCCTGTTCTACATAATTTATTATATCTGGAATTTCGCAAGTATCTTGCTGAGTAAAAACTGAGAGGAAGTGTTGAAAATTTCACACATTTCCTTATCACTGTCAGTGATCTGACCTGAGTTACTTTTGAGTGGGCCTATCTTGTCCCTAATGTTACTTCTGTATACCTGAAATAAACCTTTTGGGTTAGTCTTCGAATCAATTGCGACTTTAGCCTCATAATGCATTTTTACTTTTATTACCTTTTTTTATTTCTCTAATTGAATATATTGATTTCTTAACTGCCCATCCTCTCTTTTGATACGCCTGTATATGCCTCTCTTTTGACCATTGAGATGTTTTAATCTATTGTTTATCCATTTGGGATCATTTTTGTTAGATCTAATTTCCCTACTCGGAACATAAATTGTCTGGGCAGTTAGAACTATGCTCTGAAAAACGTCATATTAGCAACCATCACCACTTACCTGACCCATAGTCAGGTTATTCCAATTCAGCCCACCCAGGTATTTTCTCAGTCCCATGAAATCGGCCAAGCGGAAGCCATGAAATCGGCCATGTTTAATGAATTTATATTCGTATTGTTTAACTTGTTAATATGCTTTAATTAATTTTTGCTTTTGGATAAATATATAAAGAAATATTTTGTTCTCCAATTTGTGTTAGTACCATACTGTTTTATTTTGGGTTGTAGTTAGAAATGGTTATAAAGTAGCAAGTTTTCAGTGTGGGAAATCCCAGCCGCTCACTCCAGCACAAACTTATTCACTTCAGCGAAGTCATCACCCACCCTTCCTACCATCACATTACTTCCCTACCAGATCATCCACAGCTGCTAGAAATGACTTACGACTTTATAAATCTATCCACCCCTACAGCCACGCTACGCATATTTTAACAAGCACTCGGAATCACTATTTACATCCCACTCTTTACATGTGTTCAACATTTTAGCATTGTTATTGTTTCATTCACGGGGTAGGGCTAAACCCGTAGGGATGATACAGCGCCTGGGGTAATGGGAGACAACTAGGTTCAATCCAAGGAATTGTATGTGTATGGTTGAATATACTAGAGATGTATCGGATGTGAAAATTTAGATATCCGCGGATGCGGATGTGTATGAGGATGTCTTACTCATTTTGCGGATGCATATGCGGATATCTGTTTACAGTGAAATGCGGATGCGGATGTAAGACATTGTGCGGATGTTCCGCGGATGCGGATATCCGATACATCTCTAGAATATACCGACAAGTAAGTTAAGAGGAAACAGTTTTCACGAACATATAGAGTCCCTGGCAGACGAAAGTGTCTTTTCAATAAAATGCCATAACGGTATGTTGTGTATTCTTTACAGATTCAAGGAAGGGGAGATCAGGTTCAATTTCATAGATCAAGAGCTCCTCACCAGCTTCAGGGAACCCCACTAGAGGGGAAACACATTTTAATAGCATGCTCTACTCTGGGTCTTTCAGTGTCAGCGACCTAATTACGTTTTTAATGCAGTCTTTTTAATATTATGATTCTATTGTTTAGAGGATCATTTATGTTATCGTTTTAATTTGTTATGGCTGAGTGTGATTTTAAATGTATAGATAACTAATGACCTTTCAGGATCAGCCCTCTACCAACTCAAAATTCCTCATCCCCCCCTGTTCACCACATGACGACCATCACCCCCTCCACAGTTACTATTCTCATTATCCAGCATCATCAGTTGTATGTCCATGACTCCCAGACATCGTTAACATAGTTTACCACAACTGTTCCCATTACTGCCTCTGCCTGCTCCATTAATAATAAGTAATCCCTCTCACCATTATTTATTACCTTCACCTTAGCCACTTGACATCTCATTCTACGTCTTCGGGATTACAGCCACTGGTACAGATTTTTGCTCACTTCCCACAACATTACTTTCTTGTACAGAACCATGGACATCATAGTCAACTACAACGTTATATTCATCACCATTACACCACATGATTTGTTGAGTCCAGTAATAAATATATTTCCATAATTATCACTTAGCTAACACTCTACAAGCCACTTATACTAATGGCGAAATCATCCGCTTACCAGCACCACACACTTCTTACCACCAGTGCGACTCCCTAACACGTGGTAGGTTAACCATTAATCATATAAACAGTTAATAACCATCAAAACATCAACGTGATTGGCTTCCATGTCAACTTCTGAAAGCATTGAATGCAAATCTTTGTTAATTGCATTATAAACGATTGCTTAGCGAGTTTCGTTGATTGGGAGTAAGGTAATTCGAATCCTTAGGTATGTTATGTAACGTTAAGGCCTGTAAGATTGCAGTAACTGAACATTTTTAAATATACATAACTCTTGTGTTGAATGATGGTAGTATATTTTGTCAACTACACAAATTAGGCTAGAGTCGCTTTCAGGATATACGAAGCAGTTGTGTTGGATGGGATTGTATTAATATTTTATTACGTTGCATTTTTTGCTGATGTTCTTGATAAGGGATTACGGCGAGGTAACAGTATTGTGATTATGCATTTATGGTGCGCAGTCATGGCTAAGTATGAAGTAATTGGCTATGAAAACCAGGTTTGTGAAGAGGCTACCTCGGGTGCAGTAAGGGAAGCGGAAGGTTGCGTAACTGAGATGAGTAAGAAGTGAGGGAGAGGAAGGAAGGAAGGCGGGGCGTGATGCCATTCTAACGGGGATTTGTACTATATAAGGCGAGGATGACTGATGAAGGGGATCCCGGGAAAGAGATGTTTAGGTGGAAGGGGAAGGAGGTGAAGATAGAAGTTAAAGTGGGATTATAGGTAAAAGTGGGCTGTGGAATAGTTCAGAATTTTCGAGAGGCTGGGAAGTGCGGCAGTGTAAGAGGAGAGGGTGTTACGAGAGGTCAGCCTGGCAGGGAATTTGGCTAGAAGGGAGATAGGGGAGATAATATAGAAAAACATTTAATTACTTTATTTCTCTGGGTTAACATAAAAAAAAATCTCCAATATAAAAAAAATGAATTGGAGAAGGTAGAAGGAAAAAGTGATACTGTAAAGACTAGTTTGAGAGAAAATCAGTACTTGGAGGAGACTTACAATATTTCCACTCTTTAAAATACATAATGAGCAAAAGTTTATAGCAAAGAAGTCAGTTAACAGTATTGCCTTGTTGTAAAATCAGCTGTTTCTTCCAGGTGTCCAGACTCATTAAAGTTTGATGCTGAGATAACTTGGACACTTTATTTCGGGTCAATAAAAAATAAATTACCGCTATTTATTTAATATAAGGTACAAAGCGTCTAGTGATGGAATTAATAAAGGAAAGAAAGTCTGGGCGCCGGGAGTTGTGATGAAACGCCCGCGAAGTCAAGGAAACTGTAATTGGATGCATAATGGAAGAGGCAGCGAAGTACAGGAATTCGTATGAAATATTGCATGGTTGCTAGTTATGTGGTTAAGTCGGGACAAGAAGGATTAACGAGTGTGTCGTTTCTACTCGTTTCAGTAATTTTAGCTAACTACAGATTATATAATCCTCGGCGTTCTTGCTTACGAAATAACAGCTGGATGTGCTTTTGGCTCTGGTTATGCTGTGAAGCATCCTTATTCACCATTGTGGTGAACAAATGGCTTGGTGAAATCAGCATATTAAACTTTTAATCGTCGACTTCGTTATCGACTACATCTGCTTCACTATTTGCTCTTACCTTGGTGATCATTTTCCCGTATCGCCACTTGTATTCGTATTTTTCTTAACCTCTAACTGGCATTTGTAACAAGTCATTTCACACAAAGGCAGTGATGATGACCCCGCTGAAGAGCAACATCCACACCAGGCATACCAAGTACAGGAGCGTTCTTCCTGGAGGTCGTTCCGGGGGTCAATGCCCCCGCGACCCGGTCCTCGATCAGGCTTCCTGGTGGATCAGGGTCTGATCAACCAGGCTGTTACTGCTGTGCGTGCGTGTCAATAATATTTTGTGTTCTCGTACTTGCTGCTTGCTTCCCTGTACACGACTTCAAAGATAAGGGGTGTCAGATTAGGAGAATTCTATGGTTATTGATGGCTTAATGAAGAAGAAAGGGTGATACATGAATAATGGGTGATAGAATTTTTCCTAAAAAGTTACTATCCTTGAAAGTAGAAAACAGTAACGTACTGTACCATCACTAACAATGTGTTGCTTAAGTTTCCGTAGCCTTTATTTTTGGTCCTATCTACTTCAAGTACAACCCAATACCACGCTAAAGGTTTTCTGCTCTCTGGTGGTCAACACTTGTCCTGTTTCCTGACAGACCTAACCTAACCTGTTGGTCAATAGATAGTGGCCCGTACAATTTAGTCTAGTGAAAACAAGTGTGAAACTGCAATTTTATGGTACACAAGTTTTCTTAGGTGAACCACTGAGGTGTCTAGAGTGGTAATCAAGTGGGTGCCACTGTCACTAGAGGAATTTGAGAAATCCAAATGGCTGCCATGGTGGTCACCGACCAGCCATGAATACTAAAAAATATGGATCAGTATTAATTCTAAGCATTTTAATCATAATTGTTGCTAAAAAAATGTTTAAGGTAAAGTCATTGTACTTTCATGCTGTTAGGGTAATACCATATCAAGATGGAAGCCTTAATTAAGGGTTATACAAAGGATAGGGTTCTGTGCTTGTTTTAATAAATGAACTGTTATTCTACATCAGCTGTAAAAATTTCACACACACACACACACACACACACACACACACACACACACACACAATATATATATATATATATATATATATATATATATATATATATATATATATATATATATATATATATATATATATATATATATTTAAACAAACCGGCGGTATCCCACCGAGGCAGGGTGACCCAAAAGAAAAATAACAGTTTATTTTTTTTAATTTAGTAATTTATACAGGAAAAGGGGTTACTAGCCCCCTGCTCCCGGCATTTTAGTCTCCTCTTACGACATGCATGGCTTACGGAGGAAAAATTCTTTTCCGCATGCCCATGGAGATAAAAGGAAATGAAGAACAAGAACTATTAAGAAAATAAAAGAAAACCCAGATGGGCATGTATATATAAATGTGTACATGCATGTGTAGTGTGACCTAAGTGTAAGTAGAAGTAGCAAAATTGTATTGATACTATGATATATAGTATATAATACATATATGTATAATATATATCATATGTATATATATATATATATATATATATATATATATATATATATATGCCAAATAGGTAAAACGCCATTTTGGCTTAAATAGCAACGCTCTTCTTGTCGAATAAGGCAAGCGAAAATTTGTGTATGGAATAATTTCGCAAAAATCATTCTGAACCTAACGAAAACAATATATTTCATTGTGTTTGTTTATTATTAAATTATTATAAACTTATCTAAAATATATTTAGTTGGATTAGGGTAAATTAAATTGCGCTTGTTATAATAAGGTTAGGTAAGTTTTCTAAGGTTCTTTTGGTACAAAATTATTATTTTTTACATTAACATAAATGAAAAAAATAAATATATAAACGTATAAGAGAAAATTTTAGAAAGGACTTAATTTTAAACGAGTTCTTGCTAATTGAAAAAAATTTACCTATTCGTCACGATATATATATATATATATATAATATATATATATATATATATATATATATATATATATATATTATGCAAGATTAGAGGTAAATCTGGGTCATTTGTGGATCAGAGTTTTTAAGGTTTTGTAATCTGACTTTATATCTCTACCAGTATCCCCATATATTGTGAGAACCTGATACAAGTGAGAAGTATACGAGGAATGGAGTGATTTTCTTAATATATGAAACTGATGATGGTTGTTCTTCATGTGGTGTAATACTGTTCTTGTCTTTGCTGTCCCATCCCTTTTCGTTTTTTCGTAGTTGTATATGTCTTCGTCATTCTTATTTCTTATTGTGCATTTATGCATTATATGGTTAATTGCCATGGGTATTGTGAATGGGGTCAATAATGGCTTGCTTGGCACAGTGTTGAGTGTGTGAGCCAGTCATGTGCCTCTTGACACCTGTGGTGTTGCCCGCCAGGAAATGGTTCATCGTAATTTAAGCCGTTGGACGCCTGCCTAGAGCTTTATGTCATGTCTCTAGATGGCGTGCATGAACTGTATTGTTTATGTTCATAGACATAAACGCACAGATAATTACTCAAGTACACACACTAAACAATTCTCACCCGTTCATATATTTCATAATCCCGGAGGTACAGGAACGCAGGATTGTGTACAAACATAACACTTACCCACGAGGTACACCATCACGCAATATGTTTCTTTCCTTTCTGATAATTAGGAGTGATTAATATAAATTACGTGTCTATGTATCTCATGTTCGGGGATATATAATAATGGCTAGAGTGGCAGGACGTATTTTTTTTTTTTCATTATAGGTGAGTTACGATATGAAGTGGTTAGTACTAGTAGTTGTTCAAGAGGCAAGTGCCAGTCATTTTCAAGAGGGCAGTGTTGGGGGTTCTCAAGACGTGATAAAAGGCGTAGTGTCTGTGATGTTGCAAGATCAGCTTGGGGCTGGCCAATGTTGGGTGAAGCTTGGTAAGCCAGACTTTCATATCCTCATACCCACTTCAGGGGCAACAAACCTTCCCGTTTACTAAAATTACAGACGTCGGTGTTTTATATGGAAATTCGTTAAGCGTTGTATATTTTGTAATCCTTTAGCAAAAACAAAAACAAAACAATAACATTACAAATATGAAATCAGTCTTCAGTATCCTTCAAATTGTAAGATAGGATTTATTAAGGGTCTACTTGAATCCCGCGGTGCCAACGTTCTAGTGGCCCTGTCCATGACCAGGCCTCACGGTAGATCAGGGCCCGATCAGCCAGTCTATTACTGCCGGCCACACGCAATCCATAGCCGGGTGGTCAGGCCACGGACTTAAGATTTTCTTCAGTTCCCTCTTGAAGACAGATAGGGTCTGTTGGCACTCGCCCTTATGTATGATGGGAGGCTGTTGAACAGCCTTATGGTGTTTTCTCTTAGTGTACTCGCGGCGCTCATGCGTACGCCAAAGGCGTATTCTCCAGTTATCGCAATTTTGTCTGTGATTGGTTTCGTGGGCTCTTTTACCACTACAACCTAGCCTCAGGCTAGGTTTTCCTGTTGACCTCCTGATCAAACAGTTTCTCTCTCTCTCTCTCTCTCTCTCTCTCTCTCTCTCTCTCTCTCTCTCTCTCTCTCTCTCTCTCTCTCTCTCTCTCTCTCTCTCTCTCTGTCTCTCTCTCTGTCTCTGTCTCTCTCTCTGTCTCTCTCTCTGTCTCTCTGTCTCTCTCTCTGTCTCTCTCTCTGTCTCTCTCTCTGTGTGTGTCTCTCTCTCTCTCTCTCTCTCTCTCTCACACACACACACACACACACACATTAAATATAAATGATGAGTGGACTGCATATTCATAGACTGACAAAGGCTTTTTACTTTCACAGGACACTGATATTCTAATTAGCTTACCCACTATTACTGCCTAGCACTCGAGATTATTCCAGTCTAGTACTTAACATTCACTATCCCATACTGCTTAATACTCGAATTTTTAACTCCAGACTATTATTATTGGGGAATATATTTGACTATATCGTCTAATATTCTATCCACAATACTGTCTATTGATTCTGCATCACAACGCATCACACTTGTAAGATTATCTCTCTATGACGACACGTCTTTGCAACATAATCAACACTACTCAAGCAGCATTAAGCAAACGCAAAAAAAAAGTGTGTACCGGAGCCCTTCATATCATCGTAGAGTTGCGCGTTCAAATTAAAAAGTTCCCGGTTGGCTTTCTGGCGAGACTGAAATACGAGGAAGGAATTTCATATCTGGGACTAGGCGAGGCCGAAGCTGCCAGGAATGAGAGGCTGGAGCTGCCAGAGAGTCGGGAACCCTCCTCGCCATGAAACCTTTACTAGAGATGGATGCACACTTTCTGTTCCGTCTTGCGTGTATTCGATGCACATTTGTCCTGTGTCTCGCATAACACGGACGAAATTTTCATTACCTTAATCATTCGTAAACTCCGTGTAATTATTTTATTTCAGGAAACACTAAATCTATGACAAACCCAAGCATACTTTACAAGGCCTTTTTTTTTTGCATACTTTTCATGTACAATTTTCAAATATTCTAATTAAGAAAAATATCCGGAGAATTCACATGCTGAATATGAAGTACTTTTATTTATCAATCATAAAAGTTAATATACATTTACCCTTAATACTACATTTACCCTTAATGCTTCTCATCTTGCTTAGCTTCTCTCGTCTGATTCCTCTCTCAAGATTCCTTGGCTTTCTTCTGTACTATACTGTTGTCATTGTACATTCTACACACCTCTTGCACATCTCAATCACGCAAGAAGAAAAAGTCTTGTGTTATTCTTTCTGCGTCTTAGTGAAGATTCTACTCACAACCCGTAACCTAAATCCGTTATTCCTGGTTCTTACCTGATTCGACATCTTCAGTATTTTATTAATATCGCCTTTGTTTATGCCCACGCGGATCGTAGTCTTAATTTAGTGTCTAGGTGGATTGCGACATTAATAACCCTTTACACCTAAACTGTTCATTCTTCACTGACACCCTAACCCTCAAGTTACATTGCCTTGGTATCTACCCAAGACCACAGACAAGCTCTGTTACATACCATGTTCTGAAAGTCTTCAGCCCGTAAAGAAATTATGCGTTTCTTTTTCAACACTTTTATCTTTGGCTACATTGTCGCGGTTTATCCACACCGAATTATCGTTATGTATTAAAGGTACTTTAATGTCGAAATGATACTTGGAACACCTTTTAGACACCGGTTAAAGGGAGAGGAAGACGGTTATCATTCCTGAGGATATCAGAAGACAGAATGGCCACGCAGACTGTACCTAGGATTTGTTGCCTCGTAACCTTCCGATCTCCAATGGCAGCGATGTTGAGATAGTCGTGTTTGGATCATCCTGCAGACCATGGGAGCCGTGTGGCTAATCAGGTGACATGCTGCAAAAAAAATTAACTGACACTAGCAGTGAGAGGGTTTGAAGCTTGTCACCCTGGAGACGAAGATGGTTGGACTTAAGAATAGGCAGAGGGCAAAGGTTGTCGTTTCCGCCTCTCATACCTCAGGTTGTATATTAAAAATGCGTGAAGGCAAACCTAGAGTAACTAACTCTTACATGTCTTGTAACTACTCATTGTCATTAGACCATCAACACAGGGTAGGTTAGTTAAAAGTTTATCATTATCAAAAAAATCAGTCACATGGCGAACATTTCCACTGTGCTTGTTTTTGGGTCCCCACTGATTATTGTCCTTGTTGAGATGCAATAAAAGAGTAGCCAAGTGTTAACTAAGGAGGACACTCACTAGGATGTGTAGTGATTTACTCTAACTGTGGGCTCTCTTGTGGAACCTAGCTTTTTATATTTATTGAAACAGGCGTCAAGTGATACTTCTGTTGTGGATCCTCCAACTTATTACTAAGATAAACTAAGAACTGCAGTAAACATTCGCAAATGTGAATGCTATATTTAATTATTAAACTAGTTAGTTTTGAAAAAAGTGAAACTTTTAGGGGTGTATTGGTTAACACCCCTGCTATGTTTTAGCCAAATGTTACCGGCTTTAACTATATACATTTAATGTGTGTGTGTGTGTGTGTGTGTGTGTGTGTGTGTGTGTACATGTATGTATGTAATAAATATGAGATATAAATACGATTTTTTTTATTAGCTGTATATTTCAATCTTCAGCAGATGCAGAAATGAAGAGAACATGTGTTTATAAGGTGTTTCATCTACTCGGACTTATACGTTTATGAACCCATATAAACGTATGTTCATTTTTGTATCTGCTGAAGAGGATCTCAGGTGGAGATCGAAATATATGGCTCAGAATTTTCGTGTTTTTTCTCCTATGAGTTTTCACTCAAATATTGGTAAGTGTTTATTACTGTTTAGTGTTGCCAGTAACTTTTATGTAGCTAGATATGTATTTGTTTAAGTGATAAGTGTTATACCATACAAGGTAAAAATTTCAGAAAATTATGGCTGTATCAACCTGAAACTTGATATCGCATCCTTATAACTCAAGATAGGAATATGATTTGCTTAATGCATAACTTTTAAGTCAGTATCACAAAAAAAAAATATATTACATTTTTTTGCGCTTTGTGCGGTTTTAATACTGTGGGTGGCAGAAGATTCCGAGTCAGTTGACGAGTTTAACATGGCAGCAGTGTAGTTAGGAAGGCAGCGCCAGCCTCATCGTACTGCCTACACACGTGCCCTTGGTTTTCTGTACGCGGAAGTTATTTATATTAAGTCTAAGGAGGATGATCACATGCATATGCCATAACATAAGAAAAAGCAATGTGGAAGGATACGAATTCTTACTAAGCTGATCCAACTCTTCACCATTCTTATATATGTCCTACTCGCACCTGAAACTACCGTGACAATGGTCCAGGACGGACCGAATCGTCGTTATAAAGTTCCTTTCGTAGATGCGGGTTTTTAGTGAACAGTTATGATGAAACTTTACCTATGTTGAGTCACATTGCTTCTTTGCATAAGACATGAATATCAGTAAACGGAAAACGTGTTTACACGATCTCCTAAAATGGATTTGCAATTCCGAAGACGTCGGCTTTGTTCTTAATACGGTACAGTGTACACTGTGTTAGTTACAAGATACTCTTCAAAAGAGTTGCCTTGATGACGTAGGTCCAAGATCTCTTGATCCAAGGAATTGTAATTACCATCCCCTTTCTCGGATCAGGTGCTGTATAGCACCTGATGGTAAGGCATTCCTAAAGCCGAAATAAAGTAAGGTGATTTTTTAGCGGTATATAAATTCCTCTCCCCCCCCCCTCGCCTCCCTAACCTTAAATGTGTCTGGGAAGCCTGTGTGTCTGGGAAGCCTGTGTGTCTGGGAAGCCTGTGTGTCTGGGAAGCCTGTGTGTCTGGGAAGCCTGTGTGTCTGGGAAGCCTGTGTGTCTGGGAAGCCTGTGTGTCTGGGAAGCCTGTGTGTCTGGGAAGCCTGTATGTCTGGGAAGCCTGTGTGTCTGGGAAGCCTGTGTGTCTGGGAAGCCTGTGTGTCTGGGAAGCCTGTGTGTCTGGGAAGCCTGTGTGTCTGGGAAGTCTGTGTGTCTGGGAAGCCTACTTGTTTAATATTAATTGGCTACTTGTCTTGTAATTCTGTATAATTAGATTCTTTGCCGATGTAATGAAGAGGCTTCAAAAAATTGGCAAAAAATGGAAATGTTCATTGGAAGCGTGTGAATTAGAGATTAAGGATACAACCTACATGGAATATAACATTGAGGAAGCTACTACCGTCGTGTCATACAAGTTTATTATGAATATGTAGGTCGGCAGTTAAATCTATAATTATAAGCTTGTATTCTGTACAAATTACCTTGACTTTGATGCGTTCTTCTTAATCCTTTTTTCCTGTAAATTTTCCGTTGCAGTCTGTTTCGTTCTGGGGCAGTGGCCATGTCCTAGAATGTAAGAGATATGGGAGCTCTCTTGCTCCAATTTTTAGTTTGTATCTCTTAAAGTTATATTGTTTGTATGCTAGACAGACAGTTCTTTCCTAACTTCTTTCATACATTGTTGAACTTTGTTCATTTGCTGTGCCTTGAAGTTTTAATCAATCCTCGTAAAGCTAGTATTGCGTATTAACAGTAATGTTAAGATTAATTGACGGCTATCAAGCTCGCACAGTTCCTAGAATTTCGAATCCTTTTTTAAACACCTACGCTTTATAAAGATTCACTTTTTGTATTTTTTTTTACGTACGGTATTTTTTTTAATTAACACTAGAGAAAAAGTAATCCTGGGTTTGCATTTTCTAATGTTAAAATTTACCTCTGCCAAACATCATAGACGTGAGCTTGCTAGTCTTCCTTCTGCGAAAGAGCTTGTCATGTGTTTGTAGAGTCCGTCTTCATTTGACCTTCCTTCCTTTAGAAGAGATAATATTTGGCTAACTCCTCCCCACTTAACCGTCTGCTGCGAGACGTTGCAAATGCCAAGTAATGATTGCGAAAAAAAAGACGTTTTATGGCTTAAAGGGTGATGTGTTTGACAGTTCAAGGCTATGATATTTTGCAGTATATTTGACAAAAGTTACGTAGATTTGATGTTTATTTCCGGAATCCAGTTATTTATTGAAGGATATGCGACAGATTAGTTTGATCATTTGAGGATATACGAGTATATCTTGGATATTTTGTGCATCATGGTGATACGAAATTTGTTAGATATTATATAACACAGTAACTGGTGAGGATGATTATGACTGCTGACAGTAGTCCTTCCAACTTATCTCTTCTTAAACTGCGCATCATGCTGGTTCCGTATATGCTTGTCCATGTTAGTGTCACTGTTGACTCCTCTCACTCAACATCCCCCTTCACCCTCCGTCCCTCCACTCCCATTCCTCTGTTGTTCTTTCCCTTCCCTCTGTTACTCCATTCTCTGCGTCTATTGCTCTCTCCCTCCCTTTCCTCCTCATTGATTCTTTCCTTCCACTGTTGCTCTTCTCCCTTTCTCTTCCTTCCTTTGATTCTCCTCCCTTCTGATTTTTCTTCCCTCTATTGCTCCCAGTCCCCACCCTTTCTCCCCTGTATTGTTAGCTTCAGCTCTGCTGGAACGAAACCTTTGAAGTTCCTGTAGTTGATGAACCTATAATGGAATACCTGACGATATCTTCATTAAATATTGAAATCTCACAGCTCAGGCTGACAGATTTCATCACTTTGTATGTGACCCATCTCGAAATAGGTTAGGAGAAACATAAGCTTTTGTTCCCACTGTTTGACTATGGCAGCAGCATAATGTTAATGAATCCAATTTTACCAAATGAAAAAAAAATCCCTCTGTCCTTCCCCCTTCTTCAAGCCTCTTCCTTCCACTGTTGATCTCTTCCTTCCACTGTTGATCTCTTCCTTCCACTGTTGATCTCTTCCTTCCACTGTTGATCTCTTCCTTCCACTGTTGATCTCTTCCTTCCACTGTTGATCTCTTCCTTCCACTGTTGATCTCTTCCTTCCATGTTGATCTCTTCCTTCCGCTGTTGATCTCTTCCTTCCACTGTTGATCTCTTCCTTCCACTGTTGATCTCTTCCTTCCACTGTTGATCTCTTCCTTCCACTGTTGATCTCTTTCTTCCACTGTTGATCTCTTCCTTCCACTGTTGATCTCTTCCTTCCACTGTTGATCTCTTCCTTCCACTGTTGATCTCTTTCTTCCACTGTTGATCTCTTCCTTCCACTGTTGATCTCTTCCTTCCACTGTTGATCTCTTCCTTCCACTGTTGATCTCTTCCTTCCACTGTTGATCTCTTCTTCCGCTGTTGATCTCTTTCTTCCGCCTTTCTCTCATCACGTGCATTAAAGTTTCTGAACATGAGGAACACGAGTGACTAAAAGCAATAAACATTGTTAACAGTGTTGAAGATATACATAGGGCTAGGTCATGTCCGATGTGTGAACGATACTAGGATCTAGTCACAGGACCTTGACGGGAGTCCTTCATAGCGTCTTTAAAAGGATGAGGAGTCCATCTTTGGTCTCCCCCCCTCCTCCCCAGCCCGTACCAAGGACGCTGGTAAGATAATTGGAACATAATAAAGAGGGATGGGATAATGCTGGTTATTTTATGGTGTCAGAATCATACATTTATGATTTTTTAATGTTTTTATTGAAAAAAAAATCCTTGAACACTTGCCAGATTTTTAGCGTTTACAGCCTGTGTGCTTGAACATCACGTCCGAACGTAGTTGATATCAAGAATAAGGCTAATAAAGATTCAAGAGTCATTAATACTTAAATGTAGTAAAGGAATGAAGAAGTCTGCGCTAATTGCCTGTGTATAAATAAGCATCAAAAGGATTTATTAGGCAAATCTTTTAAAAACAATCCAATGAAGGACTCGATAGCAATGTCTCATTCAAATGTGTAATATAATATTCATTGTCAAGTAAAATAAGTAAATGCGGTACACGGAAATATGCAGAGGAAAGTAACGCTAAAAAAATCAATAAAATATTTTTGTCACTCTTGGACTAGAATTAAATGCTGGTTGTGTATCAAAACTCATTGGATTAGCTCAGTTGAGGAAGGTGGTCTAAGCTAAGAGGACGGGCTGCTGCCGTACAGGGCATCAGGTTCATTGGCTCACTGACATGACAGTTTAGTGCCGAGACACACCTCGGTGTTGTGGTAGAACGTGTTAAGTTTCTGTTGCTTAACTTGCGTTTGTCCAAATTTTAGCATTAATGTTTTTACTCATTTACACTTGTCAAACACACACAAGCGACATTCTCCTCGAATGCACATCTTAATATTTAATTCTACCACTCCATTGATATTTTATTTGTAATTTATTACGTACACTGTGATTAGGGTGCCATAAAATCTTTGTTATTTAAAGTTGTGCAGGAACCGAGGACACAGCATATTTTTTTTACACTGAACAGTCACACTGAGGTGCTGCAGCAGGTGCCAACTCTAGATCTTTCGTTTTTCTGAAAGAAGCTGTGACACTTTTTCCCGGGGGGGGGGGAGCTAAGGGTCTCCATCCTCTTATGCCCAAAGTGGCACTGATGGTCAAATCTGTCTACTTGTGGAGCTTTTTCTTTTTGTATATGATGGATAGGTTGCCAGGGTAGAACCCTCGAAACTGGCCACAGGTACGCTAAATGAAATGATGGTGTCAGTTATATTAAATACGCCTGTGCAATCCCATACCAGGTAACTAGCATAAGATGCGATCTGATAGGGCAACAAGCATCACCAGAATTGATAGGCGTGGACGACGTTCTCTCCTGGTCAGTAACTGCTGTTGTCTACTTAAATTGTCTTGCACGCCATCCTGTGGACTCTGGGGTTGTGAAAACATTTCAATAACTGTTGCTACAAGTACAGTTGGGGTTTTACATTCCCGCTAAATCATCTGAGTGCTTTAGTAAAATTCGCTTCACCGATTTATCTAATGCTGTGAAGGATTATACGAAGGTCGGTAAGGCGGTGTTTGCCGCTCCACCAAGCTGATCAGACTTGGTAGACTGGATCTGTGGCTTGTACCCACCGTGAACTGTGAGTCATATGCAGAAAGGTTTAGAACTTTCTCTAACGGAAAAAGAGAAGTATTAGCATCTCTTGACTATATTAAGCTATATGCAGAATTCGGTATATTAGATTTTCGGTGTGAAGTTATGAACAAAAGGACACTTGTGTACAGTTGAGGACATCCAATAAAAAAAAACGTTTCGCCACGAGTGGCGAAACGTCTCATTTATTAAATGTCCTGAACTGTGCACAGGTATCTTCTTCCACAGTTTGTCGTTATCACCACTCCATTTACAAGTGAAGTACGTGTTGCGTGGGCTGCCACAACTTCACAGCCTTGCGCAATCTCAAACATTGAATATCTTTGGGTATGAAGGCAGCGAAGCGAATTGGCAACAACCTTGGAGCTTACAGGGGCATGCTGACATGAAAAGATGCCCTAATGAACTCGGGGAAATTGCTTGTAGGAAAAGTTGAAGAATGTTTCATATATTTTTTGCCTTGAGTTCGAGTCTGTAGACATTCTCTAATAGAGCACTTGAATCTCAATCTGGGGTTGGGGATATGGATCCCAGCAGGGGTTGGGAAGTGTTTGCATACAGGTCTGTCCTAGCCCCAAGGCCACCGGGTTCTAGAACAAGGGTGACGGTGATGGGTGGATCAAGCTTATGGTGCCTTAATTTCCAAAAAAAAATCAGATAAAAAGTAGATTGGTGATGGGGTTATGTACACCAGCCCAGCTAGCATTTAGTGTGTTTCCTTGGTTCTAATTACTTTAATCTAATGCGATGTTTTTTTTAGTCTCTTTGGCAAACGGGACACGGGTCATTATATGAAAAAAACAGTAAAGTGAAAGTAGGCGTGGTCAGGTAATGAATAACGAAGTAGTAACGTCAGGTTAAAAAACAACAACAACGATAAATTTGTCTAGAGGTTTAGCGATGGTAAATGCCCCTTGGTTCTGTTTGATGTTATTGAAATTAGTATGTGTGTGCAGCCTCTAAACATCATCGTGTCCCGTTTTCCCTTTTGATAATCATTTCAACATTTACCCAGCGCATTTGAAACGGCTGTTTTTAAACTCTTTGAGTGACAAAAGCGTCATCCATTACCTGACCACGCCTACCTCCATCTATCCATCGTTTCACATGTGCAATATATTGATTGCCTAAGCGAGGGTAAAACGTTTTTTTAAATAAAATTGTACTCTTCATATAGTGTCCTTAAAATAATTATATTGCTAATCCACATTAAGATATTTACAGTAATTTGTTGTGAGCCAGGTTAGACGTACAACTTTTCAACAATTATACTGTTAATCCTTGAAATCATCAAACTGAAATGCCACGTAAATTGTGCATTATCGTGGAATTCTATTTTATGTTCAACAACATTTGGTTGTTTTTATTCTGACTCGTTGCATTGGTGATTATGAGTACATCAGGTGGTAATAGTACATTATAAAACAAATTCTTGAATGTGGCAAGCGTGACCTCAGTGCCGGAGTGATAAAGCAAGCTGACACAGCCATGGGGGTCCTCCCAGCATGCAAATGAAGGTTGTTGGTGTGGCTAGTGACCTTGGAGGGTGGCGCGAGGGGGGTAGTGATGACGTGCCATCACCTCTGCAGGAGGCATCGTGGAGAAACTCGCAGCAATACTGGCTGCTGCAGGGGTGGTGGTGGTAGTGAGCTGGTGTCTGGTGCAAGGGGCAATGGTGGTAGTGCGCTGGTGGCAGATGCAGGCTGTGGGTGGTGGCAGTGAGCTCATGCAGCAGCAACGTGCCACCTTCACTGCAGGAGACATAATGGAGAGATGCACTACACCCAAGCAGAGGTGGTGATGCACCAACACCCGCCACCATTTTGAATAATACTGACCACATTATCGAAGATAGAGAGGGAGAAAACAGAGGTAATCTATCTGCTAAAGTAAAAAATAATGGCAAAATATCACAGATAAACATTATAACTGTGCTTTCGAACGGGAAGGATGTATATCTTCAAATTCTTGAGGGAGATTAATTGCTTAGGTGGTCATACTGCGCTTGGGGAATGAGAGGCAGTCGGATTCGACTTCGGCATCAAGGCACCCCTTTGAAGGGGAACTTTATATATATATATATATATATATATATATATATATATATATATATATATATATATATATATATATATATACAAAGCTTATTAAATTAAGCATCGATTATTAATTTTGTTTGCAATTGAAAATGTTGACGTTGCAGCAGTATACCTAAACATACTTAAGCAATGAAATACATGCCTTTTCAACCATATTTAATTTTAATGGAAAAATGTAAATTTCCTTAAAATACTTAAAAAAAATCAGCATCAAAGTTTTCATGGCTAGTTATGTCCAATGACGTTTCTTTTTATATTAACAACGACGATCATTGTCATTTGTAAGATAGTTTTTAGGGTGACCAAAACTAACACTTATGTTAAAAAAAATATTTGATGTATGGTATTGTGGTAATTGGCGGAACAATTTGTAATATAGTGTATTTATTAACAGGATGGTGTTATGATGGGTGTGGTTTACAGCTGGGGTGGGAGGGTGAGAGGGGAGGGCTGGAGTGAGAGGGGAGGTCTGGATTGAGAGGGAAAGGTTAGAGTGAGAGGGGAGGGCTAGGGTGAGGTAAGGTGAGGGGAAAAGTTGATGTAGGGGAAATAGGAGGGTGATGGGGGACTCGAGGCGCCGCCTGCTGGCCGCTAGCCAACAACGCCGTGGGGGCACCACCTCCTTTACCACTAATACTAAATCCATATTTTTTCTACATATCTTTTTCATATTCTAGACATTATGAATAAGCTGTTACAAGTGATAAAACAAAACTGTTGTAGAGGGAATGAAAAATGAAGGCTAGACTAATGGTGGCGCACTGCAAATTTTGGAAGCATGTTTGACATACATTACGTCGGTGAGGCCCATGTGATAATATCATCCATTTCCAGGAATTTCATAAGAGTGTATTTAGCAGGATATTCTAGAGAAAATTGATTGCCAGAAACAAGTTGGGTAAATGAACGAGACTTATGAACAGTCAGAATAATTATTGATAAGCCTAGTAAAAGAAAAAATAAGGAGTGTCACAATTCGCTGTGTTAGCTGTTGGATATACTTAGTGTACGACTCTGATACGATGACTGGGACTTTCATTAACCAACACATATACAAGTTCTAGTTGTGGCACCAGCTGTCAGCACGTGATACCATCTGCCATTCACACAGGTTAGTGGTGGCAGAGGTCAGTATGTGGCAGCGCGGCCCCAGTGTGAATGCAACACCGTCAGGAGATAAGAATAAGCACGTTTTTGAAGCGGCATGTACGAAACAGGTAACTCTTGTCACGTGACCCCAGCACTCTCCAACTACCGCCATGACCCTCATCGTGCCGCGAGGTGAGGACGCCCTCGCCTGTGATGGCGCAGAAAGCGGCTGCCTGGCGGGGGCGCCCGACGATACCAAGGAGGACGGGTGTCACCTGAGCCAGGGCTACCTAGCCTCGCAGCTCAAGCGCTTCTCCCTCCCGGACGTCGTAGCATGCCAAGCCGTTGAAGGCAAGGATACCACAACACGCGTCCTCGCTGCAAGTTTACATACACAACAACCAGAGCAGAACGGAAGTAACGAGGGTGATAAGGACCTGGTATTGCGAGCTCGAGCACATAGTATCAGTGCTCCAGGGTCAGCCTTGAAGTGTGAGGCAGCTAGATACGATTGCAGAGTGAGCGTGGACTTTATTCCAAACTGTGTTGCATGTGAGAGTGGCCAGGGCTTGGTGGGGCCTGCTATTATAACTACCACGCAGGTTCTTGAAGCAACCCAAATAAACAACGTCTGTCCTGACGTTCACGTGCCAAGTGAAGGCATTCCTTACAGGGACCAACCAAACAGCCAGGCGGTGCAGGAGGCAGTTTGCGACAGCAGTCGTTCCACGAGTCTTGACGTCACTGAAACATTAGACGGGACCCCTTCTCCAGCCCCGGAAAAGTGCAGTGAAAACGAAGATGTAGATGGAGGTAGTGGGAGTGTTTTGGTTCCCTCTAGTAAATTTAGCGAGGGTAACAATGACGATAACAATGGAGGGAGTTCAAAAGTTAATGGTGACGCTGGTAATAGGTTAAGTAGCGAGCATAACACGAGTGTTAAACGAGACACAGCCGGTGAGAGGGAAAGTGGCACAGGTAGTAGTGGTGAAGGTCGCACTGACACACACCATGTGAAAAACTCAGTAATGATAGCAACTCGCCAGAGTAATAAATTTATACCAAGTGAAAGTAAATCCGAAGTCAGGGAAACTTGTAATTTGCAAGGAAACGATGAATTACTGAATAATAATAATAATAATTATAATAAGGAAGTTGGAATTAACATAACGAAGCAAAAAATAAATACTCTTCGGCAGAATTTTCTTTCGTCTTTGTCTACAGATGATGATAATGAAGATGGTGATGGTTGTGGTACCCTGGACTTCGTGGTTTTGGCTCATCACATGGATAGTCATTTTCAGGAGGCGACTGAAGATTCAGTCCTTGGTGGAAGAAACAAACGTGAAGATGGAGACGAGGGAGTTGTTGAGGCAATAGAGATCCCGAGCTGCAAGAGTGACGGCGGTAATGTGGGTGATTTACAGCAGGAAGTAGTGAACAAGAGGGCGGAGGTGGAAGTGGCAAGTGCCAGGGTTGAGCCAGCTGGTGCTACTTCTGTGTCTGCAGTAGTGGTGCATCCCACACAGCACCGCTCCCAGCCGCACCATGGTGAAACCCCTCTGGACGACGTTCATGTCGAGAACGTGGGATCAGTGGGAAATGTTTGTGTCGAATATCTTCATGTGCTGACAGATACCATAGCAAGGTCTGTAGAACAAGAGAAATCAGGGAGTGTTCAGGTGGCTACTGAAGATGGCAAAGTTTCTTCTTGTGTTCCAGTGAATCCTGGGAGTAGAAACGTTAAGCTTGGATGTGATGTTTTTGCTAAGGGCCTGCTGAATGATGGCACTAATTCCACCTATGTTGCTCCTCTCCACTGCGCTCCTGTTGCTCAGCTGCCACCCACACCACCCAGCTGCCACCCACACCACCCAGCTCGCCACCCACGCCTCCTTCCTCTCCACATGCATCCATGCCACTTGGTGAAGAAGAATGTAGTGTGCAGTCCACCTGCTTGAAAGATCAATCCACAAATTGCGTTAATCTGTTGTTGCATCAGTCTAGGAAGCACAGACGATTACAAAGATTACGGTTACCTGATGTTCCAGTGTTTTCGGCTGTCAGGAACCTCCAGCAGGAGGGAGTGGAGGCGGCGGAATGGCAGACGGGGAGCGTGTGCGAGTCGTGGCCACCCGCGCAACCGCCCAAGCAACTTGGAAATCCACACGTGCAGCTCCCCGCCGCTAACGCTCATTGCGGAACGGCGGACCAGTTGTGTCACCGGTCTCTGCAGTCACTCGTGGGAGGCGCAGGAAACAACCAGCAGCCTAGGGACACGGAGGAAGACGCGCAGGGACACCACCCTCACACAGTTAACCTCATTGGGTCCGGCAGCCGCCTAAGCCCATTATCTGGTGAGCCTCCTTATCACGCCGACGTAGCCTGCGGGCCAACCAGATACAATAGGCGAGCGGGAAAGTGTGCAACTGAAAGTGTGCATGATAATAAAAGAGCTATTGTATTAGGATCCGCAGTGCCCAGGACGGAGCAGAATACTAAACATTCAATAGATTTTCCCTGCATCTGTGGCAGTGGTGGACGTTCTAGTGACAACCAAAGAAACTCACCAAGAGCTACCTCAGCACAAAACAACTCTCAAGGAAACAGAGGAGCTACGCCAGCAACAAACTTAGTTAATTGTGATATTAGATTGTGTGAGTGTAGGACTGCGATTGGTAGTGGTGCTAGTGACAATGATAATGTCTTTGAAAGTGACTCGTTCTGTAGTGACGGTTCGTGTTTGGGTCCTATAAAATTTGACAGTGAGGACAAAGTCCATAGTGATGGATATGATGAAGAACAAAAACATAAATTACGGGAGGCGTGCAAGGACATAGCACGTGCCCTGAATGCTCTTCCTTCCCCAGTGCCTCAGGACGACATGGTTGGGTTTCGAGAGGCGAAGCGATCACTCAATCCAAAACTTGAGTATCGGGACCAGGAGGTGGAAGCTCACCTCTCAGACTCTGAGGAGCAGCAAGGGGTGGAGAGACTTCAGGTGAGTATGAGAAGCACAGGCACCAGTACAGCTTCAGATGAAGAGCGTAGAAGTAGCCTCTACGACAACTGTGGCATGAATGGCAGTTCGTGTGAGTGTGGCCACTGCCATGCTAGTGACGGGGAGAACAAGCAGTGTAAGCGACCTCCTGTCATCATGGACAAGTGGAAGGCTAACAAGTGCACTGAGAAGGACCGGTACAGCTGTGGCAGTGAACAGGACACGAGTGATTACGAGCAGGACGAAGGTTTCAGGACAGACGCAGGAGAAGGATGTCGTACTGACGAGTTCGATCCTGTAACCACGTCTGACGACAATGATTACGATGATTATTGTCAAACAGATGACTGTGGTGAAGAGTGTGATTACTGTAGTGGTGACGACGCCGAGGACGAAGGGGAAGATACTTGTTATTTCTGCAAGCACAACCAGAGCCTCAGTCCTATATGTAAGCACCCAGGTGTCATAACAAATGGCATTCTTAAGTCGTTCAATGCCCGACGTTCAGAGGAAAAGGAGGCGGTGCGGGTGCCCCGTCAGAGGTCTCTGGCCCTACAGGCAGCCATACAGCGTCGCCGACTTACGCGCCAGGGACTTGTGGCTATTAGAGAATCGAGTATTACAAGCGACGAGCTACCGGAATCAGAAGAGGAGCGCTCTAATGATGGCAGCAATTGTGACATTTCAAGTAGTTGGAAGTTCGGTTTGTGTCATGATATAACAATGTCCAGAGACTCCACGCTACGCAGCGTTCGTAGTGAAAGAAGCTCTTCTTCATTGCCTTTAAATAAAGGGAGGCAAAGAAATAAAGAGAAATCAAATTCCCTTCCTGGAGCAAACTCTCGATCTTTAGCGAGTGAGCTGACAGTAAGACAATCATCGGCAGTAATGACGCCTGTGAGACAGATTTCTACATCCGAAGACGAATCTGGCTCACACGGTTCCCTTCCTCGTCTGCCACCCCGTCCACCTCGCGCCCCTCGCATGAGACCTCCATTGACACCCAGCCCACCCGCAGGAGGCTCAGCTGTGCCTCCAGCCTCCCCCAGCAGCCCCCGCCCAGCAATGGGCGTACAAAGTCTGCAGCAGAGGTCACCGGGAACACCTCGAGCACTGCATGTTTCTGGACTGCCTGTGGCGCCGCGCACAGTGGCGCCTCGCAGCCCTAGCAACCCTAACCCTCCGTATGGGTTCCCGGCAGCGGGGACGGCCCTCTTGTGTCCAGGAAGCCCGGGGCTAACAGGACGGACCACACCTTCACCCGGGGCCACAGAGGGGCCTCCGCCTGCGTCTCCCCGTGTCAATAGCCGCGCGGGGGCGCTGGTGACCCGCAACTTTTCCATCAGCGACGATGAAGGTGGTGGGCGATTATCGGGTGGGCGGCGACACGTGACCATCACGAGGCACGAAAGCGTGTACCGTGAGGTGGCAGAGAAAGGCTACCACTTGCTCCCTGGATCACCAGTCGACCCCTACTGGCTCACATGGGTTAGTAACAATATTAAATTGTATACTTTTTAATATTACATATTTTCCTGACGTTTGTCTCCATGAATTTTTTTTTACTTTATAATTTAGCAATATGCCCCGCCATAAGTGAGCCTTGTTTATTTTATGACCTGGGGTCATTCAGGTGAAATTTGAGTAACCATCAAATCCAGAAAGGAAACAAGTCATCCACACCTGCTGGTCTGATACACAAGAAAGGCATACACTTAGGTCTTGAACATGGTTTTTGCTCTGTTGTGAGGTGGATTAACACTTCGCAAAAACACTGTTACAGGAGGTTGATGCTCCCTTACATTGCACGTTAACACACAATCTTTATCTGTTTACTTGTATATACAAGTAAACAGCTACCAAGTACAAATTTTTTACAACACGAATGTAATATAATTTTCTTAATATTTAATTGTAATGTGATGTTGCTGGGTCATGTAATATGGTAAGTAAGATGTTTTTTTGTATGACAGTAATTATGTAATAATAATGTTTTTAGTTCCTATTGCATTAAGGTTGTAATTTTGTTTGTTGACAGTAGGTTGGTTAGGCAGCAACTATCCATGGATGTGTACTACCGCGTTGTCATTTGAGTGTGAAAGGGATGATATTTTTTTAATTTTTGAACCGGCAGGATTGCTTTGTCTGCCTTATAACCATGTGAATTGACAGGTAAATCTCATAAACTTTTACATTCATGTTCATTTATCAATACTTTCCTTCGTGTTTCTTGATGTTTACTATTCCTGTCATATTATCTTTGTAATTCAGGAGTCCTAGTCTGAAACGGGGCCTCGGGGGCGATGGTCTCTGGAATCATTACTAGACATAGAAGGAAAGGGTTTCCAAAAGGGTTTATTTGGCTTTTCTGATAATTCAACTAGAAAAAATGAAAAACTTTGGATGAAACTTGAGAGAGGGTCTTGAGTGTGATATTCTGAAGTTGGTTGATAGCAATGTTACATATCCGGTCTTAGATGAGTAGAAGAGGCTTTTTTTTTTCCAAATGACCCTGGTAGCTAATAAATTGATATTTGTTGTAATTTATATAGCCTGAAAGGCAAAGCCTAATCACAGTGAAATCACAGTATTAACGCAATATTAAAAAAAAAAGTTCATACTACTTAGTCCTATTTATGTATTGCCCACGGTTGACACGAATGTTCATAGGAAGAAAAGCTAAGACGAGAGGAGAGAGTGGCTTGTGTAAAGAAAGATTAACAACTCAGATGGCCTGTCGTTGTGAGGAATGAGTGGGAGGGGGGGATTAAGGGGTAGCAATGTCATGCAGAAGCTTCTGAACTGTTTGTTGCGTAGTGTGGGCAGCTGCAAGCATGCACGCTCACGAGCATGGAGTCATGAACGCCCACACCCATTCGTGTAGGGAAAACATGTTGTCTTCTACAATTCCTTCCTTTCCACTTTTGTCCTCTCAGTTTCTGCTATCTTCCCCTTCTGTTCTCTCGTATCATTCACTCTTTCTCATCTCCCTCACTCAACCCCTCCCCCCTCCCCATTCCCTTCTCTGTGTCTCACTTCTCTTTCACAAAGTCAGTCAGAACGTACTTTACATTCTCACTTTAGATGTTAATAATTAAAATAAACTAAAACTGGTAAGAATCATTCCGGTTTTAGTATATATACTCTTAAAGCAAGGACAGACTTAACCATTATTATGATGAAGACGATGGTTATACCTTCCCCAACGCTTCACAAGTTTAGACCATCAGGATACCTGTTTTGTCATCCCTCGCCATGAGACACTTTAAGTCTTCAAGAATACAACCAAATATAATTCTTTTTCAAAAATTTTACCGGATTATTTTTCTATATTTAATTTAAATTCGTATTTTTTAAACTCTTGTAAATTATTGAAATGTAAGTATACATTAGAACGAAACGAAATTGCATTCAATGTAATAGTTGGTACAATAGTAGTTTGTCTTTAACGTATAATAACTACTTACGTTGTCCATTTTTAAAGGACTGTTAAAATTGTTCGTAATTAAGAAACCATAGTGTACCTTGTTTATTGGTTTTATCATCTGTGGAATAATCTTGTTTATTACTAACAAGATTATTTCAGAGGATGGAAAGTTACATACTTGTATGTACCTGTCATGGTTTTAGTAAATAAAGAACAAGATAGAGACTAAGTTGCCTCTTTCAAAAGACTTTACTGTCTTAACATTCTATATATATTAAAAAGCTCATTGCATATTTTTATTTATAACCTGTTTGATAAAAGTACTGTAAAAAAAGTCAACATTCTTTTTTTGTGTGCCTTTTCTATGACTCATGCCGTCCTCTTCATTGTTTTTCTATTTTTGTTTTACATTTGTCTTCTTGGGTGTGGGGGGGGGATGCCCAGCATATCTAGAAAACTTTTGTTTATTGAAAAAATTAAAATAAAACCAGCCATTTGCCCGCCCCGTCTTCCCCGTGGGTGTGGAGGGCGGGGGGCGACCTGCAGCTGGGGATCACGACACCAGTTATTTGATACCAACGGTACGTTATATGACCCTGCCTTTTTCTCACCTCTGTAGCTTATAATTGCTAAGAAAATTTCACGAGCTACGAGCACTACACTAATCATGACTGAATATAATTGCATTGCCCTAAATAACGGAAATGTAACGCCATACGGGTAAACGAAACTCTTGTATAAATTTCTTGTTATATTTCAACAAAACTGTTAAAATAATTGAACAGGCTGTGTACCTTTACCATATGCCAGCTGTGTCTTTAGACTTAAGCAACGAGAACATCACAATGTAGTTAAAGTATAATTGACAAAGGAGTAAGCGCAATTGCACAATTACAGCAAACCTATACCAAGATTCGCACATCATCATACCTGAGAGTTTGAACTATTGGTTCAGAAACAACATAAACCTCTTCCCTTCCCCACCGGTAAAGTAGCACATAGCAGGAGTCATGACTGTGTAAACAAAGCAGAGAGCTTAACCGCAGGAGAGAGGTTGATGAAATGCGGCTGCGGTGGTGTAAGTGGGAGTTTACTTAAGTGGAGTGCTGGCGCTACCGGAGATCACACTTTGTAAACGCCTACTCAATGCTGACTCCTTTCGTGCCAGAAAACTAGCCACTTTACGCGTTCGTACTCACATTCATACCCTCGCACTAACGTTCACATATTAACATGTTGGTCAGTGGTGGGCTGGTCTACTCACCCAACCATTCCTACTCATGCACCATCTGTATAGCTTATTTTTAATGCTTACTACACAAAATATTTGTTTGTAAGACATTAGTTGATAGTTGTTACATTCGTCTTGTTCATTTCCTTAGGAGCAAGTCTCCTTACACCTAATCCCCCCGTTCACTCAATAGTAAATAGATACCAGAATGTTAGTCGACTGTTGTGGGTGACATCCTGGTTGATGGTGGTAGTGTACCTTAGATATAGCTGAACTTTGAAATGAGTTGAAATAGGACCTAATTTGTAAATTTAATAATGCACAAGAAAATGGTTTTAGTGCTTTCGTATATCCCTTTTTTTTAAATCCAAATTTGACAAATTTATATCTTGTTTGTCCTGATTAGACATTTTCATCATCTTATTTATATATCATTTATTATATTATGCTTATATTTCATTTGTACATTGTCATTATATTTACTTCGATCTACGCCTTTAAAGAGATTGTAAATTTAGGGTTCTTAATGTGCTCTCCTTGACAAAAATTACTGATAAAATGCAGGGTATTAACTCATGGTTGACTCTGCGTTACCAACGTGGTCACTGTTATGCTGTAGTAAAAGTCCTGAACTGTTGCCGTCCTTTTAGGTTTCTGCTAACAGCAAATTAAGTTTTTACGCGTATCCACATTGAGCACTTTCATCACTGTTGGAACCACACCGTTAACCTTCTCAAATCACCATGAAACTTGTTGATATCTTCAGATTTGTGTCGTTGGTGAACTTTTGTCGCTATTCTTTCGTTTGGTGCTTCACTGTGTATCCCAAAACTTTTACCTTTTCCACCTCCCCACGTACTCTGCCCCTACCTGGAGTTTACTTAACTGACGTCGATTTCGGAGGAGGGGGGTTCGACGCCCACACGGCCCGGTCCCAGATCAGGCCCTCCCGGTAGATGGTCTGATATACCAAGCTGATGGTGCTAGCAGTACGCAGTCCAGCGTATGCATTACAACCCGGCTGATCAGGAAATTATCCAGTTCCAACCTGAAGGTAGCTAAGGGAGGGGGGGTTGTTGGTAATTCTCCTTATGTGTGAAGGGGGTTATTGAAAAGTCTTGTTCCCTTTACACTTAATGAGCTATCTCTTATTGTCCTCATAGCACTCTTTTCATTGGGGTATTTTGCACCGTCTGCCAAACATCTTGTTTTTATAGTGAGTGATTTCTGTGCACATTTGAGGCCAGTCCTAGAATTTTTCAGGTGTCAATTATGATTTTTTTTTTTGCTGACATTCCAGTTCGAGGGATTTCAAGCCCGTGCAATTCGTTCTCATGCTGCCCTCTACTTCAGACATGCTCCCCTTTTCCTCCCACATGCTCCTTTTTGTCCCACACCTCACATCCACATGCTCGTCTCTATCCCCACAGTTTATCTCCATATGCTCCCCTGTGCCATCACCTAATGCCCTCTGCCAACAACCTTGACTCCTAGTTGCACCACTCTACTCTCGAATGCTCCACTCAACTTCCCTCTCCCAAAAGTCATCCCCTCCACATACTCTCGTTGAAACATTACACTCATACATCCATCTCATTATACCCGGGTACACAATCCTCAAAATCTGCGCGTCCCCTGATTTAACACAAATGGGTTGATGAGTCCGCTTGGAAACGGTGACTTCCTGTGCGTGTGTGTGTTGTGTGTGTGTATTGTGTGTGTGTTTAGCGTGTGTGTATTTTGTGTGTGTTTGTTGTGTGTGTGTTGTGTGTGTGTGTGTGTGTGTGTGTGTTGTGTGTTTTGTGTGTTTATGTCTAAGTAATAGTTAAAGTTGCAGCACAGCTGGAGACTTCAGGTTTATGAAGACTTCGTGTGAGAAGACGAGATTTAGTGGCGATGATGTCATGCATACTTTGGTGTGAGCTTACAACATAACACGTCTTTCCACTGGTGTGAGCTTACTACACATCACGCTCCCTTGGTGTGAGCTTACTACACATCACGCTCCATTGGTGTGAGCTTACTACACATCACGCTCCATTGGTGTGAGCTTACTACACATCACGCTCCATTGGTGTGAGCTTACTACACATCACGGTCCATTGGTGTGAGCTAACTACACATCACGGTCCATTGGTGTGAGCTAACTACACATCACGGTCCATTGGTGTGAGCTAACTACACATCACGGTCCATTGGTGTGAGCTAACTACACATCACGGTCCATTGGTGTGAGCTACTACACATCACGCTTTCCCTTGGTATGAGCTATACACATCACGCTCCATTGGTGTGAGCTTAAATACACATCACGCTCCATTGGTGTGAGCTACTACACATCACGGTCCTTGGTGTGAGCTACTACACATCACGTCCATTGGTGTGAGCTACTACACATCACGGCTCCATTGGTGTGAGCTACTACACATCAGTTCCATTGGTGTGAGCTAACTACACACACGCTCCATTGGTGTGAGCTAACTACACATCACGCTCCATTGGTGTGAGCTAACTACACATCACGGTCCATTGGTGTGAGCTAACTACACACCAGGCTCCATTGGTGTGAGCTAACTACACATCACGCTCCATTGGTGTGAGCTTACTACACACCAGGCTCCATTGGTGTGAGCTAACTACACATCACGCTCCATTGATGTGAGCTTACTACACATCACGGTCCATTGGTGTGAGCTAACTACACATCACGGTCCATTGGTGTGAGCTAACTACACATCACGGTCCATTGGTGTGAGCTAACTACACATCACGTTCCATTGGTATGAGCTAACTACACATCACGTTCCATTGGTGTGAGATAACTACACATCACGGTCCATTGGTGTGAGCTAACTACACATCACGGTCCATTGGTGTGAGCTAACTACACATCACGGTCCATTGGTGTGAGCTAACTACACATCACGGTCCATTGGTGTGAGCTAACTACACATCACGTTCCATTGGTGTGAGCTAACTACACATCACGTTCCATTGGTGTGAGCTAACTACACATCACGTTCCATTGGTGTGAGCTAACTACACATCACGGTCCATTGGTGTGAGCTAACTACACATCACGTTCCATTGGTGTGAGCTAACTACACATCACGTTCCATTGGTGTGAGCTAACTACACATCACGTTCCATTGGTGTGAGCTAATTACACATCATGTTCCATTGGTGTGAGCTAACTACACATCACGTTCCATTGGTGTGAGCTAACTACACATCACGCTCCATTGGTGTGAGCTAACTACACATCACGTTCCATTGGTATGAGCTAAGTACACATCACGCTCCATTGGTGTGAGCTAACTACACATCACGCTCCATTGGTGTGAGCTAACTACACATCACGTTCCATTGGTATGAGCTAACTACACATCACGTTCCATTGGTGTGAGCTAACTACACATCACGCTCCATTGGTGTGAGCTAACTACACATCACGCTCCATTGGTGTGAGCTAACTACACATCACGTTCCATTGGTGTGAGCTAACTACACATCACGCTCCATTGGTTGAGCTAACTACACATCACGCTCCATTGGTGAGGTTACGATACAGCAAGCTTCTTCCGCGGGTTAGAGTTATGACGGTTTCTCAGTAGTACTCCATTACTACTCGTTTGTCTTGTGACATCAGCTCTCAGCAACCCTTGTAGTACCCCCTGGTCATTTCTTATTGTGATCTGTCTTTAAAACGTCACCAGCCAACATGGCAAAGCTGCATTGTGCTGGCCTTGTTATTTAAATGTTTGCATGACTCGGCATCACCTTGTTTGGAATGAAGGTCCTGATGTATAATATTTTATATAAACATCGATATTTTTGCTTACGCAACTAAGCACTAATACCTCAAGACCAGGATTCGAATATCTGCCACCAAATTTTTATTTCATAAACTGAAAGTTATTTAATTATCCTGTTCATTATTGGCAAATTCATTCTTAACAGGCTGTCATATTCATTTGGACGTAAAAGGCCGAGGCAGCCGGGGTCATGACCTAGCCTCCCTACCCTCGTCTCACAGGAAGGCTGGAGGGAGGTAAAGGAAAGGAGAGAGGGAGCAGAGGTATTTAATATGGTTATACAGTCAGGGTTCCATCCTTCCTGTCTCCGTCCCTTCCATCATCTACTTTCTCTTTGCATTCCTTAGGTTTTTTCGCCCTCCGCTTTTCACCGTTCCCGTTTTATTCGTTCATCTCTCTTATCTCATTCTTTAAACACGGTGTGACATTACTTGTGACCGGTTTGGCGATTCTTCCTACTCCTGCAGTCCAGCTTGGAGCCAGGCTTTTCTGGTGCTTGCCTAGTCAACCACGCTGTTGCTGTTATGGCTCGGTGGCCCACATATTCATCACAGTCTGATTAATCTGGCACTCGATGGAAGTAGTGATCATGTTTCCTCGTGAAGACTTCTACACTTGTTCCTGCAGTATTTTGACACACACACACACACAGCTGTGACTCGACCCCTGTAACCACAACTAGGTGAGTACACACACAAGAAAGAATCAAGGAGACGTCCCCAGACATCATAGCACTCACAGAAACAAAACTCACCGGGATGATAACAGACGCAATCTTCCCACCCGGCTATCAGATCCTGAGGAAAGATAGAGAGCAGAAGGGGAGGGGGAGTTGCACTACTCATTAAAAGCCGATGGGGATTTGAGGAAATGGAAGGAATAGACGAAATGGGCGAAATAGGTATAATTCAGTCTGGGGGACATGAGGTAGTCATTGCAGTGATGTACAACCCACCACAGAACTGCAGGAGGCCAAGAGAAGAATATGAAGAGAGCAACAGAGCAATGGTGGACACACTAGCTGAGGTGGCCAGAGGAGCTCACATGGGTAGAGCAATGTTACTAGTTATGGGTGATTTCAATCACAAGGAAATTGATTGGAAAACCTGGAGCCACATGGGGGTCTCAAAACATGGAGAGCCAAGATGATGGATGTGGTACTGGAAAACCTCATGCATCAACATGTTAGGGACACTACCAGAAAGAGAGAGGGGTGAGGATGAACCAGCAAGACTGGACCTCGTATTCACCCTGAGCAGCTCGGACATTGAGGACATCACATATGAAAGGCCCCTCGGAGCTAGTGATCACTTGGTTCTGAGCTTTGAATACATAGTAGAGTTACAAGTGGAAAGGGTAACAGGAGTAGGATGGGAGAAACCAAATTACAAAAGGGGAGAATACATAGGCATGAGGAACTTCCTGCAGGAGGTTCAGTGGGAAAGAGAATTGATAGAAAAATCAGTAAACGAAATGGATTACGTGACAAAATGCAAGGAGACAGAGGAGAGGTTTGTTCCCAATGGCAACATAAATAATGGGAAGACCAGAACGAGCTCTTGGTTTATCCAAAGGTGTAGGGAGACAAAAACTAAGTGCGCTAGAGAATGGAAAAAGTACAGAAGACAAAGGTTCCAGGAAAATCAAGAAATTAGTCGAAGAGCCAGAAACGAGTATGCACAGATAAGGAGGGAGGCCCAGCGACAGTACGAAAATGACTTAGCATCGAAAGTCAAGTCTGACCCGAAGCTGTTGTATAGCCACATCAGGAGGAAGACAACAGTCAAGGACCAGGTAATCAGGCTGAGGAGCTCACAAGATACGACCAAGAAGTATGTGAGGAGCTCAACATGAGATTTAAGGAAGTATTTACAGTGGAGACAGAAAGGACTCCGGGAAGTCAGAACAGGGGGGTACACCAACAAGGGATATACCAACAAGTGTTTGATGAGATACACACAACCGAGGAGGAGATGAAGAAGCTGCTAAATGAACTTGATACCTCAAAGGCGGTGGGACCGGACATCTCTCCGTGGGTCCTTAGAGAGGGATCAGAGATCCTGTGTGTGCCACTAACAACAATTTTCAACACATCCATTGAAACTGTGCAAATACCTGAGGTATGGAAGACGGCAAATGTAGTCCCCATTTTTAAGAAAGGAGACAGACACAAGGCACTAAACTACAGACCAGTGTCACTGACGTGTATAGTATTCAAAATCATAGAGAAGATTATCAGGAGAGTGGTGGAGCACCTAGAATAGAACAAGCTTATAAACGACAACCAGCACGGATTCAGTGAAGGAAAATCCTGTGTCACAAACCTACTAGAGTTTTATGACAAGGTAACAGAAGTAAGAAGGCCTTCGAAACAGTTCCTCACAAGAGATTAGTGCAAAAGCTAGAGGATGAGACATGCACTGCAATGGATGAGACAGGGCACTGCAATGGATCAGAGACTACCTGACAGGGAAACAACAAGAGTCATGGTACGTGACGAGGTGTCAGAGTGGGCGCCTGTGACGAGCGGGGTTCCACAGGGGTCAGTCCTACGACCAGTGGTATTTTTGGTATATGTGAATGACATGACGGAAGGGATAGACTCAGAAGTGTCATTGTTTGCAGATGATGTGAAATTATTGAGGAGAATTAAATCAGATGAGGATCAGGCATGACTACAAAGAGACCTGGAAAGGCTGAAAGCCTGGTCCAACAACTGGCTCGAATTTAACCCCGCCAAATGCAAAGTCATGAAGATCGGGGAAGGGCAAAGAAGATCGCAGACAGAGTATAGGCTAGGTGACCAAAGACTACAAACCTCATTCAAGGAAAATGATCTTGGGGTGAGTATAATACCGAGCACATCAACCAGATAACTGATGCAGCGTATGAGAGCCTGGCAAACCTGAGAATAGCGTTCCGATACCTCAGTAAAGAATCGTTCAAGACTGTACACCGTGTACGTCAGGCTCATACTGGAGTATGCAGCACCAGTTTCGAACCCACACCTGGTCAAGCACGTCAATAAATTAGAGAAAGTGCTAAGGTTTGTAACAAGACTAGTTCTAGAGCTAAGGGGAATGTCCTAAGAAAAAAGGTTAAGGAAAATTGGCCTGACGATACTGGAGGACAGGAGGGTTAAGGAGGCATGATAACGTCATATAAAATACTGCGAGGAATTGACAAGGTGGACAGAGACAGGATGTTCCAGAGATGGGACACAGAAACAAGGGGTCACAATTGAAGTTGAAGACTCAGATGAGTCAAAAGGATGTTAGGAAGTATTTCTTTAGTCATAAGTAAGTTTATTCAGGTATACACAAATATATTTACATAGATTATCATACATAGAAGCATATGTGTAGAGAACCTAGGATAACCCAAAAAGTCAGACAGTGACTTATTTCCATTGGGGTCCATAGAGTTGTCAGGAAGTGGAATAGTCTGGCAAATGACGTACTGGAGGCAGGAACCATACATAGTTTTAAGACGAGGTTTGATGAAGCTCATGGAGCAGGAGAGAGAGGACTAGTACCGATCAGTGAAGAGGCAGGACTAGGAGCTATGAATCGACCTCTGCAACCACAAATAGGTGAGTACACACACACACACGCACGCCCATTCCTTACCCCCCTCCCCATATACCTACCTCTCTGAACGTCACAGTTTCCTTCCCTCTCAACCAAGTGACCTTTGACCTGCCACCCGGTCATGTATTTCCAGCAGTCCTTAACCTGTGAACAATGTGCTGGTTGACCTAAGCTCTCTTGTACCTTATTCTTCCTGTTATTGTCCACTGGCGCCGCTTTTTTGTCCCAGCACAAGTAAAAAAATCTCTTCCTGCACGATAATTCAAAGGCAGGTTTAGGTGTTCAGCGAGAAGCGGCTTGAAAGTCTTCACGACACGCCCGTAGTTTAATGTGAGTGTAGGAAGATGATGACATGGTTACGACTCACGAAATCGTAATGACACGATTGCAAACAAACCATACTAAGGGAGGGGATAGAACCCGCGGTTCTATTCCCGCCCGTGGTATGGCTTATGACATGGTTATCTCTGAAGGGCTCAGTGTGGGTTTGAACCCTCTACGCAGCCGTTATTTTAGGAATGTGGCATCTGGGTTAGAAGCATACCACCATATCTTAACGTTACCTTTGAGTAATTCCTTGGATCGTTACCTCTTCTCTGCCTAGTTTCTGAGGCGGCCGCCTAGTGAACAGGTTAACCAGTCATGCTGTTTATACAGGCTCTCCGGCTCGTCAGGAACCATTTATAGGAGTTTTAAGTTTCCTCTGACCCTGCAACAGCAGTGCTGAATAACCCACAAAAACTATAATCAGTAGCTTCAACCAGGCCGTGATGGATATGTAGGCTAGAAGACCGCCAACAGCAACAGTCTGGTTGACCAGGCACACACCAGACAAGCCTGGCCCAGAGTTGGGCTGCGGAAGTAGGAAAACTTGAAATCCATCAGAGGTATATGAAAGGATTCTACTGATGCTATTTGCGTTTCCGAAGGTGCTAGAAAGTCTTGGATCCTGTATAGGTGACGAATTAATCTTTAGTTCATTTAATGACCTTCAGCCCCTTTTAAGGGACGGGAGGTGAAGGAAGGGGCCCTTGATGCTTTTAAAGGATTCTTGATGTAAGGAACTCGAGCTACCCTCCCTTTGGATCAAACCTAATTGCCTTCCACTCCTCAGGCGCTGTACGAATTTAGGATTTTCTGTGAATATATATATATATATATATATATATATATATATATATATATATATATTATATATATATATATATATATATATATATATATATATATATATATATATATATATATATATATATATATATATATATATATATATATATATATTCACAATAATTGACATTCGCTTGGTTTTGTATGCTGTTGAAAGGCACCACCTGGTTAGGTTAAGGTATATTAACCTTTGTTTACGTATAATTACCCGCCAGTAACGAAATGAAAAGAAAAGGATTGGCTTACGTCTGGCAGCGCGGAGCATCTAGCATCATATCAGGTGTGCATTTTCTCACGAATTTTTAAAATTTTCGAGGATGGAGTGAATAACAACGCACTCCTTTTCTCTTATCAGGAGCATTTTGTAGTATTTCGTGGCTTCCGCTTTCCTGGGGGATATATTAGTGTGCAAACGACATACACTGTCTTGATTTTTTTTTTAAACATCGGCCGTCGCCTACCGAGGTAGGGTGACCCCCAGGAAAAAAATAAAAGCATTCACCATCACTCATTCACAAGCAGTGTTGCCAGAAGTGCGCACACATCACAATTCAAATGACTCTCCAAACTGTAATATCCCCTCGTATCTCTTCCTGATATGTGGGGGGCGCAAATCCATTCAACTTAGTGAGTTCGGTGGTTCATAAATTCATACCTTCTGTCGAGGGAGAGATCACGGAATTGAACTCCTCCAGATGTGCAACTTGCATAAGGTATCACGAGAGAACGTTTTAGCTCTTCATTAACATGGAAAAATCCAAATCAATATTCAGATAGTAACTTTCTCCATATTGATCGAAGTGTTCCTTAGTTAAGAAAACAGTTCCCATTTAACCCACGAACTTGAAATGGATGATAGAAGACGTTTCGGCCCGTCCTAGATAATTATAAACTCTCGACTTGATGATGGTCCAGGATGGTTCGAAAGATTTCACTTTCCAATTTGTTGGTTGTGCCTTATTCACCAAGATTAGTAGTAGTAAGAATACATATTGCCCTTTACATAACCATACAATTTTATAATGGGATAAATTATCTTGAAAACACAATGTGATGGCAAAATCAGCTCTTACAATCAGAAATCTTATTTACGAAAATATATAAATATTTTTAGAGTTGCATTCTCTTTAAAGGCGTAGAATGAGAGAGGGAGGTAGCACGAGTGAAAGGTACAAATGGATGAAAGGCATAAATGAGGGGCAGTAAATAAGACGATGAAAATACCAGATTAAGGTAGAATTGTAGAGAGTAGTCAAATTCAGCAAATTTAGGATTTGAAATTATATATAGTCAGGTACTGGACTGGCACAACGTATATATGAATGGAAAAAGCAGCCGAGTTGTTTCATTTAATCAAATACTTTTTTGTATTGATTAAAAATAGAAATATACAAACTTTTAACTTCTGTAGTGCATGTTTGGTACTAATACAAGACTTAATAGTTATGACTAATGTATTTTTATTGCCTTCAGTAAAAATCAAGACAACCCAATAATTAAGACGTTGTGTAGTTTTAAAAATAGGTTAGATGAATACATGAGTGGGTGTGAGTTGGACTGACTAGCTTGTGCTAATAGGTGTGATGCCGTGCCCTTTCCATAAGTGGATGCGACCTGACCTGACTAGATGGGTCATTGGTTTAAGCCAGGAAGTGACTTGGACCTCCCTCGCATGGGCCAGTAGGACTGCTGCAGTGTTCCTTCTTAAGAACATAAGAACATAAGAAAGAAGGAACACTGCAGCAGGCCTACTGGCCCATGCGAGGCAGGTCCAAATCTCCCACCGACTTAAGCCAATGCCCCGACCCATCCAGGTCAGGTTACATTCACTTAAGGAAGGAGCACGGCATCTGACCTAGTAGCACAAACTAGTCAGGTCCAACTCACACCCACCCGCACCCACTCATATATTTATCCAGCCTATTTTTAAAACTACACAACGTTTTAGCCTCTATAACTGTACTCGGGAGTTTGTTCCACTCATCGACAACTCTATTACCAAACCAATGCTTTCCTATATCCTTCCTGAATCTGAATTTATCCAACTTAAAGCCATTGCTGCGAGTCCTGTCAATACTAGATATTTTTAGCACGCTATTTACATCCCCTTTATTTATTCCTGTTTTCCATTTATACACCTCAATCATATCCCCCCTAATTCTACGCCTTTCTAGAGAGTGCAGATTCAGGGCCCTCAGTCTATCCTCATAGGGAAGATTTCTGATACATGGAATCAACTTAGTCATCCTCCTTTGTACGTTTTCCAGAGCATTTATATCCATTCTGTAATACGGTGACCAAAACTGTGCAGCATAATCTTATAATTACGAGAGTTGAAGAGCACCGCACTCACTGTTTTGACCACAAGCTCACCTCTCGAGTCGTAAATTAGTGGCCAGTTATAAGAGTTCTCACATCCCACGTATTGAACGGGGAAGAATGGAGCACAGGAATTTTACAACTTCTGTCTCTTTGAAGGGGGTTTCTATAACTACCAGTAAAAGAATGTTATAGTCTCCTTGTTTCTCCTCGGTGTATCTGGTCCGTCCCTGTGCTACCTACCCGGCTTGGCTTAAGTGTTTTTTGTATCCTCACACAAAGACTAAGACGTCAGTGTTGTATCCTCACATAAAGACTAAGACGTCAGTGTTGTATCCTCACATAAAGACTAAGACGTCGGTGTTGTATCCTCACACAAAGACTAAGACGTCGGTGTTGTATCCTCACATAAAGACTAAGACGTCAGTGTTGTATCCTCACACAAAGACTAAGACGTCAGTGTTGTATCCTCACACAAAGACTAAGACGTCAGTGTTGTATCCTCACACAAAGACTAAGACGTCAGTGTTGTATCCTCACACAAAGACTAAGACGTCAGTGTTGTATCCTCACATAAAGACTAAGACGTCAGTGTTGTATCCTCACACAAAGACTTAAGACGTCAGTGTTGTATCCTCACACAAAGACTAAGACGTCAGTGTTGTATCCTCACACAAAGACTAAGACGTCAGTGTTGTATCCTCACATAAAGACTAAGACGTCAGTGTTGTATCCTCACACAAAGACTAAGATGTCAGTGTTGTATCCTCACATAAAGACTAAGACGTCAGTGTTGTATCCTCACATAAAGACTAAGATGTCAGTGTTGTATCCTCGCACACACTTAGGCTTCAGTGTTGTATCCTCACACGACTCCTGAGTAGTCCTCACAAAGTGGTAGTGATTTGTATCCTCATAGAAAGTTGTGTGTAGATAAAGACATGCACCGTTGAAGACATTGAGGAAACGTTTCACTATGAGTGGCTTCCTCAGTTCTCTTAAGGACTAAAGAAGCCACGCGGGGTTTCCCAAATAGGTGTCTTGAACTGTGCGTGTGTTTTTATCTACATATTGTCAGTATTAACATACCTGTTCTCCAACCTAAGTGGTAGTGTGTTGTATCCTCGCACTAACGAGTAGTGTGTTGCATCCTCGCACTAACGAGTAGTGTGTTGTATCCTCGCACTAACGAGTAGTGTGTTGCATCCTCGCACTAACGAGTAGTGTGTTGCATCCTCGCACTAAAGAACTGGTGTGGTGTACTTTCACACTAGGAGGTGGTGTTGCAGTTTCACACCAAGGCCTGTGTTGCATCCTCACACTAAGAGGTATTGTATTGCATCGTCACACCAAGGGCAGTTGCTGCCCACAACAGAAGTATGTCTCCGTGTCTCCTAACGGATGTTGTTTTTCTTCCACGTCGTCAACTGTACCGTAAATTTTCTCCACAAACAAGACTGTGCATGTGATGTTTGCATTAGCCGTGGCGGAGGTTAGCGCTCCTGGCCTACCAACAACCAATGACCTTGTCAGTATACTCATTTTTTTGTATTGATATCAGTGTTCTCATCTCAATTCCCTCCACCTCATGGTGACGTGTCCATATTTAAAATTCGCTGAGAAGTGTCAGTGTCATATCCATTTCGCGTAAGATGTTTTATAATTTCAGTCTTGTGATAAATGGTTTGAAAACCGACGAGTTGAACATTGAGACACTTATGCAACATACGAGAATCTTTATTAAGGAAACGTTTCGCCACAGTGATGGACTGAACACATCGATTCGAGGCTGAGGGACTGATTACCTCAAACTCTCTCCTTACCCCTCTCTGTTTTGTATTGGACTGAAGAAGCCACTGTGTGGTGAAACGTTTCCTTTATAAAGATTCCCATATATTGCATAAGTGTCTCAATCTTCAATTTGTCTTGCCTTCCGTGGAGCTCCATGCTCCTTTACATAGTCACTTCGTCTGTATATAAATTGTGTTGTCTTGTGTTTACGTTGGTAACACCTGGGCTGACTCCAGCAGATGGAGCTGACTTGTGCTGCGGTCATCTGTTCCACCTGGCAGTACTTCTGAGAAGCTAATTATTTTTCTCTCTACCGTCCTAGACGGGAAGGTCCATTAGGTGCTTACGTCAATTATTTTTTTTTTAGTTGTAAAGAAAAAAAAAGTTCAAATATCAGAAACGTCGGAATTATGTAATTTGAAGATTTCCGTAAACTATACCTACTCGAAGAGTGAGTATAGTGTACCGTGCTGAAAGAAATCACAACTAATTGTGACTAAATAGTTAAGGATGGACCAAAACTTATCCACTTTTCGTTTCCAGTTTGTGGGTTTTTTGTACAAGAATGGTATACAATACCGACAATATGAAATAAAGACACATGTGCAACATCTGGGTATCTTTATCCTATAATGTCCTAGAATTTGTATTGATAAAGCCACTGGATGGCGAAACGTTTACAATAAAGATACCCAGATGTTGTACATGTGTCTTTATTTCATGTGGGTTTCTTGTTCTTTGTTCTGCTGTGCCTCGTCATATTAAAACTTTTACTCTTGTATTCTTTGGTTGGTGCTCTGTGCTTTGTTTAACGTCACGCACTCAAGACTTTTTTGTAAGGTGTAAAACTGACTCGTTTCCTTTATTTCAAAGGAGGAAGTTGTTTTCTAACATAACAAGTTCTTGCAAGATGATTTATATCGCTCGACGGATGTTGTACGGTGAAGTGAACCCATTTCTACTTAAGATTAGAAGACCAAGTGAAAATAAACTTGATTAATAAAACTGATGCATGTGATTGATTTCGATGACGCCATGAGGAAGCTGTACGTATGAATATACACGTTGAGAAAAGTAAGGGGCTCGCTTAATGCATTTAATGTGGTAATGGTTGTGAGTTGGATGGAAGGTGGTGGTGGTGTGTCGTGGGACATAAATACACACAACACCTGTGATTGTGTACACGACAAGCATCAGTAATCCCTCATAATGTGATGTATTGATTAGTTCCTGCTTCTCGCCATTGTGTACTGGACCACTACACGGTTTTGAACATACCTAATACCTTTGAAGAGTTGCGAGAGTTCTCTACTCTCGCCTGGTGCTTGCCTGGTCAACCAGGCTGTTGCTGCTGGAGGTCCGCTACCCCACATATCCATCACAGCCTGGTTGATCTGGCACCTGGTGAAGATACGTGTCCAGTTTCCTCTTGAAGGCTTCTACACTTGTTCCAGCAAGATAAAGACATAGTGTACACACTTTGCAAAAACCTCAAACTCTGATGGTTGTGCACAGTGCACGTCATACGCATAAAAGGAACAGACAACTCAGAGTAAATCGACAAAATAAAGTCAGAACATCCGTGAAAATTAGTGAACTTGAAAGTAACTGTCTCAGCTGCAACAAAAATCATAGGCTGGATATCAAGAACATTTGAAACGGGGAGAATATAATTTGCAGCTAGAAGAGGACCGATTTCCAACATTCTCATTGTGAAAAGCTCAATGAGCTTTTAAAAATGAACATATTGCAGTCATCGTTCCCGCGTTCATTTAAAAGTTTCCAGCAGATATTTGGAATTCTGCAACGTCTTCATTTTAGTAGACTTATTTTGTAAGGCTTCAAAACATCAAGAATACAAAGTCACAACATCGCGGCATAAACAGTACACAGATAACCGAAATGTCGTCATAAGTTTTAGACTCCTAATTGCGGGTTATTTGTGTTTACTTCACTTCAAAACATCGTCCGTGTTAGTTTTCACGTTGAAACTCGTTTAAATTCTTTGTTTTGCGACGTTGCTGGTGGAGCGTGTAGTGGACACTTCAGTGTCCATTGTTTGACTGGGCGATAAAGCATTCTAATTTAATTTGATTTTTTATTGGTTATATATACTATATTTGTTGAAACTTTTGACCTTTGATTAAGTTGGCTGCACCCGCGCACACCCCACTACAGAGCACTTTATGGTTGTTAATGTAGTTAAGGTAAACAGCGAGTACTTAATACGACTAACAACTACTACTATTACTTCCCCCTACCCTCTCCCCTTCACCTTCCCCTCACCTCTTTTCTTCAACCTCCCCCTCGTTTCTACATACTACCTATTTCTATACCTCCCCTTTCTCGACATATCTCTACCCCTACCTCTTTTTCTATAAACCGCTCCCCTCTTCATATCTATCCTCTCTCCCTACCCAACTCTCCTCTTTCCCAAGTTATCCCCTTTCCCCTTTCTCTTAGATGTTTAAAAGTACAGTATGATAAAGAGGTGACTACTGCAGAGGATGTGGCACTGGTACTGCAGAAGATGTGGCACTGGTACTGCACGGGAAGGTGATAAGTAAGACACATGTGCAGCAGTTAGGTATCTTTATTTTGATACGTTTCACCTACACAGTAGGAGAAATGTTTCGAAATAAAGACACCTAACTGTTGCACATGTGTCTTATCAACTTGTCGTTACTGTATACCATTATCATATTCAACACAGGAAGTGTCTTATATTCCGCAGCTTGTGCAGCCACTTCTAGTCAAGATGATTCAATTAAGCTTTATCTTTGATGCAAAGTCTTACATTGTCTAATATAAATGTTGAGGGAAAGAGAGAGGTGGTATCTGAGGGGTTATGTCTCACATGTGGTGCCAGTGTGCGGGACGATTGTAGCAGGTGGGAGAGGTTGTGAATGATACAGTGGGGCGAGTGTAACTGGTGGGAGATAGGTGGCGGCAGAGGGTCTGAGATGATTGTAACTTGGGGGCGGGGACAGGTGGAGGCACAGGGTGTGGAGTGATTGTAGGTGAGAGAGAAATTGGGATTACGCGAGGTAGCCACGTGGAGACTGGTAGATTGAACAATGAGAGGTAGATACAAAAATAATGGAGAGGGAATAAGAGAGTGAGAGGTGGATAAGCATTGATTAAACACAAGAGGGAAAGATTAAGAGAGGTCGACAACACGAGACAGACATTGATAGGCAGAAATACATTAGAAAGATCGACGGAACGAGACTGGAAAATGAGAGGCTGAAGGAGAGACAGGAGTGAGAGGTGGAGACAGATGTTAGCGCGGGCAGCGTGTGTTGCCTTATATGAACACCTGTGGGGTAGTAGGGCCGCCCATCGCCAGCCCGGAGGTCACTGACATCCTCGAGCACTTACGCCTGAAGGCTGATGAAAGTAGAAAAAAGTCCTAATGTTTACAGAGCGCTGAGCTGAGACCAAAAGGTTGTTCATCGCTTTTGTTCAATAAAACATAGTGCACATCTGTATACCACACGCTCTCATGCTAAAAGTACCTAAAAATAAATACTCCTAGTTAAAATATTTCATGCCAATTTAAAATACTATCAATTGGATAATATTAAAAGATTCCCTAAAATGTCCCATACATGCAAATAGTCCAAAAGATCCGCAAGCAGGTGATCGTGGGTCGGGTGTCCGCTCCCTAGCCTCAGATTAGAGATCTGTCTCGCTTCACAGAGTTGATTCTCATGGACAGAAAAGGACCAAACACCAGGTTTTTCCGAACCCTGTACAGCTTGTGTGTAGAGCCCACTGCACCAGTCACTTCACTAAGATATACCAACTCCTAATGGTCTGTCCTCACTCTCAAAAGTTATAGCGATGCTTACTGTTCAACAAGTAAAATGTTAGAGCTACGAGAGAACATAAATAGCGTCCTTACGGTAAAGACAACTTTTATATACATGCAGTATTTTTTCTGGTAGCATTAAAGTTAGGTCGGTGCAGACGCATGGTCTGCCAAAATTTTAACCTAACCTAAACAATGTTTTTAAGTAAAATATTAAAAATGATTTTCATTCTGACTTTTAAAATATTTCTGATGTTTTCTTTCATTTTACATGTTGAACTTAGGGAACAATATAAGTTATGAGGAAGGGACAATATATGGATCATTAGCTAATATTAGCAGAAATTGCCATAGAACATGCTCAGTTTAGAAGCCTTCACTTCAGCATCTAGCCATTCACTGCACAGGATCCCAACATGGGTCAGGTACGAAGAGAATGCCACGTATTTCTGCCGGTTGTGGGGCCAGGCTAGCATTCCTGATCTGTTGAACCACAGGGTGTCCGAACCATGATATATCAAATGAGAATGCACAGTCAGAATACGTGGTGTACCATGGTATTCTCTGGCCAGAAATTTATACTAGAGCTGCTAGGAATGCATGAAGTCTGCATATAAGTACGGAGGACTTGCGTGGTAACTGGGGGTAATAAGTCCTGGATAATTATAATCACTGCAAAACCCACCTCCCCAGGTCATGTTCATTTTGTAGGTGTCCTTACCTGCCTTATTCATTTTCTTTTCAGTCCCTTATATTTTACTTTATTTTGCATTTATTTTCCATCTCATGTGCTTCGAAGTACATTAACCACGCCCTTTTCTTCGGTAAATTCCTGTTCCTATTCATTCACTCCCATCGTGCCCAGTGACTTGGATGTCCCCGGTCGTTCCTTTTACTTTTTGCTCTCATTCTTCTTTATTGAATTCCTTTTCTCTTCCTGCTTGAATTCCTATATACATCTCTGTCACAAGTTTTCGCGTGCCCATGGCACTCTCTTTTTACATTGCATTTCACAGCGTTTGTATTTTCATGTTGCCTCCATTTCATTTACTTCGCTTGTCTATGCTACTGTCTTTTCATACTGTACCTGATCTGTTACTCTTCTTTCCTAACATATTTTTGCATTCTTTCTTAACATATTATTGCATTATTATTTCCGTATTTGAACACCTTCCTACTTCTTGTGTTCCTTTTCTTCCTTCGTTCTTTTTTGTCTCGTATCTATACACGCCTTCATTCCGAAGTGTCGTGTTTTTACAGGTCCTCTCAGCTCTTGCTTCTGTTATCCACGAGTTCCTTGTTCCTGTTAATATCTATAGTGACTGCGACTTTCTCGACCTCGCACGCCCCCTCCTTCCTTCGCTCCTTATCTCCTAACCACAAGATCCCTTCGCCATCCTCTTCCGCCTTCCCTGGCATCCTTCCCATCTTCCATCTCGGAGGCTTTTTCTCTTATCTTTCAAGTCATGACGTCATCGTCTTCGCGGCCAGCCACTCAGCCGGTCAGACATGCAGCCAGTATTTTTCCTTCTGGCAATGTGTTTTTGAACGTGGCATCACCGCCTCTGTGACCTTTATCCTTGTTCCGCACATGCGGGTTTTACTCCAAGGTTACTATTGTCCCCTTCAGCAGAATGAAAACACATACCCGTTTCCTATCTTATTTTTTTTTTCCTTTTTCGTATCTCAGCTGGCGCTCGCCCTTGTTGCTATTCAAGACCCGCAAATTGCCCCACTCCCCACCTACCTCTATACTGCTTCTGTGTTGCCATTGGTTCCCACCCAGTGATTTTCCTCCACCCAGTATCCCCGATACCATAGTACCTCCTCTTTATCACTTTTTTCCATCCCCTTTTATATCTTTCCCTCCTCGTTTAACCCTTCCGCATTGCGAATCGCGCTTTCCCTATTCTACAGTTCTACGCTTCTTCCTTCACTATACACAAATAACCCGCACATAAGAGAGGGGGAGCTTACGATGACGTTTCGGTCTCTTTTTGTTACTCCACTATTCCCGTCGCTCCCTCTATCTTTCCCTGGCAAAGTGGCGCCACCTGTAACCCATAGAGGACAGCCTTGTTACAGAGACATGAACCAAGGGTCATTATTAAAGACTGTCACTACCAGTGATACATGGAAAAATTTCGTGGTCGTAAGATTTTAATTTTACATAGAAAATCCAATAAATGACATGTTTAATACAATATTATTTCAGTAGTGTAAGGGCGAGAAGCGGGCAAATTTTGTCTCATTCGAAGATTATGTTCATTGTAGAGATTGATAAGACGGGTTATGTGTAGGGGTGGATTGCAGACCCCAGATCTGATAATGGATGGAAGCGGCTCCCGTAGGACGGGTTTGCAGGAGGGGTGGGAAGCATGCTGTTATTGTTGGACAAATTGGGGGTTATACTTGCCCAAACAGGATTGGCAAAAAACGCTTTATTTTTACAGGTTATGTGACCTTTGAGGCAGCCCGCTGTGTATGTGGATAACGGGTGTCACAGTAAGCGAGAGAGTTTGTCAGGGAGGGGAAGGGGTTTGCTCTTCGTCAGTGAGGGTGGGTGGGTTGCTATCTGTGAGGGAACGGAAAGAGGCTGTTATCTGTTAGTGGGGCAGGGGTTGCCTTCTCTCTGGGAGGGGAGGGTGATGTCTCAGGTACGTTTATTTTAACACAGTTGGATACATCAGCAATGTGCTGCTAACCTATTCTGTATGATAATTATAGTGAGATCAGAAGCTGCTTGTCAGGGTTGCACACTGTCGGGGTAGTGGTAGAGGGGGTTGATGTCTCTCAGCGAGGTGGAGGGAGGAGGAAGGGGTTGCATTCTCAGGAAGGGTAGGTGGGTTACTGCTTGTAAAGAGGACTGGATGGGTTACTGCTTGTAAGGAGGACTGGGTGGGTTACTGCTTATAAGGTGGGCTGAATGACATAATGCTTGTAAGGCGGGCTGGGACGGGAGTAGTCACCAGCACACGAGTGGGTAACTGTTATAACTTTCTTTATAGTTTCTTGCTACTTTCTTTACTTTAAGTTACCAGTATGAAACACATGTTACTATCATTTTAACAAGAGTTTATAAGTAGGTATCAGTATGCAGAGGCTTTCAGTAATTATTTTTAGCCACCTGACTCCAGAATGTATGATTCAAGAAATGCGTGCTAGTTGTTTATTATTAAGATAGTTATCATAGTTTTGATACGCACTGTCGCACAAATATTTAAGCACTGGGTTTAGTCTTAGTAAAGGAAGCGCAAGGCGCAGCCTATTCATATTCAATTTCTTAAGGTATGCTAAGTTCCCGTTGTGCGGGAGGTGCGTCTTGCCTGGACTCCTGTTGGTGCAGTCCTTTGATAACTTGACTCTTGAGCCTACTTTATTTTGGTACTAGTACTTGGTCAGTTAGCAGCTAAAAATTAAGTACATAGGACCACTAATAATGCTCCTTTCTAAAGTTTTATCTTATACGTTTAAAGATATATTTTTTTTCATTTATGTTGATGTAAAAATTAATAATGTTGTACCAGCAGAACCTTAGAAAACTTACCTAACCTTATTATAACAAGCGCAATATAATTTAGCCTAATCCACCTAAATATATTTTAGATAAGTTTACGATAATTCAATAATAAACAAATACAATGAAATATATAAATAACAAAAAAAGGCACAATACCGTGACTGAAACAATACACACACAACCCGCACATATAAAAAGAGAGGAGCTTACGACGACGTTTCGGTCCGACTTGGACCATTTACAAAGTCACACGTTAGCTCCTCTCTTTTTATATGTGCGGGTTATGTGTGTACAATAATTTTTTTTTTTTCGTTAGGCTCAGAATGAGTTTTGCGAAATTATTGCATACACAAATTTTCGCTTGCCTTATTCGGCAAGAAGAGCGTTACTATTTAAGCCAAATTAGCAAGTTTTACCTATTCGGCACGATATATATATGCATACACAAGCAAAAATTAGAATGCAGTCAACAGCAGGAATGGAAATTAATCGGCTCTAGTGCTTGCAGTAGATGCCACCTTCGGGAGTTGAATCCTTAATGGAATCAAATAAGGATTAGCCTGGCTAATTTAGGTAAAATGTAAGGAGAGCACAGACGCGTGGTTTTTCAACCAGTGGCGCCGGCGTCACTTCAGCTGCTTTGAAATACGTAATTGTTTTTCCCCTTATCCCTTTGTTTTGTTCTGTTTTTGTTAAAATAGTTTGATATTGTTTGTGTTGGTTAGTAACCGTCTTGCAGGACTGAATATAAAAACATGATCTCACGGCTAGGTTGTTTTTCTTGAGTTTAATTAGATTTTCGTCTTTTGTTATATACATAGGATAACTATTCTGTTTTGTATCCAGCATATCTATTTCCAAAGAATACTTCTTGATGGTGATTGAATTTTCACCGAAACATTAATATACACTGCTATAAGTACTTAAATAGTCTTCCCTACGTCGTGTGAAGTACTGTATCGTGGAGAGTATCCAAGACAGTCTCTGATCCCCTTCCATGCATCACCCCTTCCCCCTCCCCTCTTCTCCCCAACACTTCATATCATTAGTCATTTAGAGTAGCTGGCGACCGTGTCCGAGCAAGTGTTATTTCTGAGTGTCTGGCACATTGATTGGAGTTGATTGAACCCGACAGATAGGAGGTTGAACCAGGCAGGTAGGTGGTATTCCAAGCTTGCGCACCTTTCACTTCTTGAAAAGTTGCACACTAGAAGTCCATTTGGCGGAGGTAGAGCCTTGTGGTGGGTCTGCTTACAATATATTCCGGCTGTACTAGTAGGTCAAAGGTGTCACAGGCTGTAATAGTTGTCATTGCAGACGTCATGGTGTGGTTAGTGTGGAATTTATAAGCATTGAAATGTATTTCATTGCGTATTGTATTTTGTGATTCTGCGTGTTGCATTATAATAATTATATTCTTTATCAATACCAGTTCCATATAAAATATCAAGCATTATATGTACGGGTAGTGCGAGGCAACGAACTTTGAATCTACATGCATTTATTTGTATATTTTACAGTGCAGATGTTTCAGATTGGAATACTCTCTAAGGGATAATATATACATTACACGTGGCATGTTGCAGACACGTCATTTGTAATGCATGATGTGTTGCAGACATTGCAACAGAGGGGGTTAGCCGAGGTCGTACATAACCTTGGGTGAGGATCATGTCAGCGGGTGAATCAGACTAGGCTCCAGCCGCGCTTGATGAAAACACACACACACACACACACGCAGTGTCTATCGACAAGTGAGTTTAATAACCGGTTACTTAACATACTCAATATACAGTCCTAGTGGAGGTGGGATGGAGAGCTGAGAAGAATACAAGAACAGTCTATAGGATGGGGGAGTACCTAAATAGAGTACAGTTAGAAAAAGAAATTGAAGGTAAGACGGTACACTAGTTGACGTAGAGGCTACTCAAAATATTCAAAGAAACAGCAGACCAACTTATACTTGGCATGGTCACAGACCGGGCCGCGGGGGCGTTGACCCCCGGAACTCTCTCTCTCCAGGTAGCAAAGAGGAAAGGGCATCGAAAGCAGAGTGAGCCCGTAGTTGCAGAATAGTATAGGGAGGCAAAGGTTAAAAGTAAATAAGCATGAAAAATGGGAGGGAACTGAGCCGTCTTGATTCGCCGGTACTCTTCCGGCCAGGGTCTTTTCCAGACGGTGACCCGGCCTTGGCTCCCTGGCTTGGGAGTCTCTGGGATCTATGTCTGCCATGGGAGGAGGTAAAAGTACCTCCTCATCTTCTGGGACCAGCTGTTCCCGCCCTCTCGGGGCTCGTAGGGAGAAGCTAAGCCTCTGGTCTGCCACCTTCCACACCCAGGGAAGGCTCGTGGGAAGGGCAGTATGGTGAGCTGCAGGTGGTAGCAAGCTCTGGCTCTGGCACCTTCCCCGCCCTAGGAGGGCTCGAGGGAATGGCGGGAGCTGAGCCTCGACCCCCAGCAAGCACAGCTGGGCAAGTACACACATACTGGGTAATGACACCAGGGAAAAAAGGGCACTTGAACTAGGGCGCTCTGAGTAACATGTGTTTAGTGTCAAGTATCTGGCACACACACGTACATTTTTTACACTTATTTTTTATTTCTCAGAAGACGATATAAAGGGAGGTAATGCAACTAGTAATTGTATGTGTGTATGCGTTCGGTCATAAAAAAATATAATTCACACATTGACTACAACTTGGTTCACCCAGTTTTTCTTTGACGTACGACAAGGGTGGTGCAGTGGTTGTGCACGGTCTAGCCCCTTCTCTTTCCATTCATGCTTGTTACTTCAGGAGACCGCTCTGTGAAGCATGACTCAGAGGTATACATATACCTCCTACTATTGAGTGTTGTCAAGAGCCACAGTCTCTCGTGTGTATGCAGTGGTAGGGGTGTGTAATTGCGTGTGTACTCACCGATTTATGTTTGCGGGGGTCGATACTTAGCTCCTGACCTAGACTCTTAGACTGTTTGATTGGCATCACTGATTTCTGGCTTCTTGGGCCTCATTATATATGCTCCTGAAACTGTGTACCAAATTTGCCTCCAACACTCACTTCCTCATCTGAGTCATTTCTTTTCTCGACTACACCTGAGATTTAATGAAATACTTCCTTACATATCTATGCCTCTCTGTCTTCAGCTTTAAACTGTGTCCCTTTAATCTGCATTTTCAATTTAGTCTGTTCTATCATTTTCTCTTTAGGATTTGCTATGTAGTAATTATGTTCCCCTTGCCCTTCTCTCTACCAAGGTCGTCAGATTTAGTTCCTTAAACCTCTCTTAATAGTAGTTGGTTGGAAACCTTTAGACCTTTTCAAGCCTTTACACGTGCTTGATCAGGTGTGGGCACCCTTATAATCTTACATATGCCGCTGACGTCATATGGTTTGTATAGTTCTGGCGATATGCTTGGTGTTAAATTTACCTAAAAGTCCTTTACATTCACTGATATTTCCAGCTTTTGTCTGGCCATACTATACTGTGTCCAGTCTGCCCTCACCTTCAGATCGCATGACCTTGCATTTGTTTGGATTAAACTCTGGAAGCTGCTTGTTTCACCACATTTGCAATCCGGTAAGACTTCTCTAGAGTTTGTCACTTTCTCCTGTTATTCTTCTTCTCATTAGTTATACTTCGTCAACAAGCAGTGACACGTAGGACTCAATCCCCTCTAGTAGGTCACGTATATTAGGAACAGTAGAGGACCCAACACCGATCCTTGCTGAACCCCACTCGTTACTCTTTCCGTTATAGCTCATCCGTTGCTCTTATTCATTGCTTTGTCATTCAGGTACTCCTTGACCCAATGGAACACATTTTATTTTAACCCTGCATGTTCCTCTAATTTCTGGACTAATCTCTGGTGTGGTACGGTTTGAAAAGCTTTTTTACAATCCAAAATAATGCAATATACGCAACTCTGCCTTTTTTTGTTTTATATCCGTGACTCATAGAATTTCATCTGATTAGGATTTTCTTAGCATTTCTACATCCATATATTCGAAAGCTATTTATCAAGTTGCTACCGTATGTGTGCGTGTGTGTGTATATGTATATATATAATGTCGTGCCGTATATTTAAAACTGGTCAGTTAGCAAGAACTTATTTAAAATTAAGTCCTTTCTACAATTTTCTCTTATACATTTAAAGATATATTTTTCATTTATGTTTATGTAAAAATAAATAATTTTGTACCAAAAGAACCTTAGAAAACTTGCCTAACCTTATTAAAACAAGCGCAATTTAATTTAAATGAATGGTTCAGAGAACCGACAAGTTATAAATTAGACACATATGCAACACTTGGGATACCCAAGTGTTGCATATGTGTCTAATTTATAACAATTTAATTTAGCATAAGCCAACTAAATATATTTTAAATAAGTTTACAATAATTTAATAATAAACAAACAAAATGGAATTTTTTTATCGTTAGGTTCAGAATGATTTTTGCGAAATTATTGCATACTCAAATTTTAGCTTGCCTTATTCGGCAAGAAGAGCGTTGCTATTTAATCCAAAAATAGCAAGTTTTACCTGTTCGGCACAATAAATAAATATATATATATATATAATATCGCAAACCAAGTGATACAGGATGCAAAACAACCACGGGGGAAGTAGAATGATAGCTTTAGGCCTTATGTTTTGCAATCAACACATCATCAGGAGCTTGCAAAATTGCAGAAAAGAGGAGGATGTCCAAGTAAGTACTTGCTTGGACATCCTCCTCTTTCTGCAATTCAAGATCCTGATGTGTTGATCAACACAAGGCCTAGAGCTATCATTCTACTCCCCGTGGTTGAATTTATATTATATATATATATATATATATATATATATATATATATATAATATATATATATATATATATATATATATATATATATATATATATATTTATATACATACATAATCACACACACCAAACTGCGGCAGGCCAGGATTCGACCCCTCGACACATTGTCCCGCCTCAAGAGAGAACACAACATACGTGTCACCCTATCCACTCCGCCATCGATCCTACAAATAACATGAACCTAGCGAACTAGACTTGTTTCATGTTGCGAGGACACTCGTGGCAGTGGATGATCAAGGAGGCGGGTATTCAAACAGGAGGAGGCTGAAATTAATCCTTGAGCATCCACTGCCACGAGTGTCCTCGCAACATGAAACAAGTCTAGTTCGCTAGGCTCAAGTTATTTGTAGGATCGATGGCGGAGTGGATAGGGTGACACCTACGCTGTGTTGTCTCTTGAGGCTGGACAATGTGTCGTGGGTCGAATCCTGGCCTGTCGCAGTTTGGTAAATGTTTCAATACCCCTTGTTTCGTGGTTTCATTGATATATATATATATATATATACTGTATATATATATATATATATATATATATATATATATATATATATATATATATATATATATATATATATATATATATTTTACATCAAAAACTGTTAGGAGAGAGAGGGACTCAGTAGTATTGGCAGTAAAAAAAAATAGAATCTAGTTACTTGTTCTCTTCATTTACTGGAATTCGTAAACTAATTTATTTTGTACCCTCTTTAATTCATCGTAGTATCAAGTGTTAGCATCGTATGTTTTTTTATTCTCTCATTTGAATTTATCGCCGCTTCAGTGTGCATGATTTAAGTTTTTTGTTGTAAATAATATTCTTTTATTTTGTAGTAATTAGTGGCGCAGTATTACAATTATTGTATTTATAGAAGGTATTGTACCCAAGGGTGAAGGAGGACGGTAAAAATAGAGGTAAGAATATTGATAGGACCTTGCAGAGGATGGCATGTGAAGGTGTTGAAGGAGAGGTTGAAGATGAAGGAGGCGTGTTCTTGGATGAGCAAGGCAATCAATCAAAAGATGTTGGACCGTCAGCACAATCTCTCAATTCTTTCAGGGTAACTTAAGTAACAGAATCGATTTTCGAATAATTGCATGTGTATTGTGAATTTTTCTTAATAAATTATTAATTTATACTGAAAAATCACCAGAGATGTTCCTTAAACATGTGATGATCCACTTCCAATCTGATGATTGGAAAGTACTTATCCCATGTGAATTATTTAACTAATTTTGGTGCATCGTCGATTAAAAATGCTGAATATTTACGTTGATGGACCAGGGTCGAGGACCCTGCCACGGGTAGTCATTTGCACAGTTCCTTACTCCGCCTAGTGCCTTTAGCATCTTGGTCTCCACATCTAGTGAATTATTCAAGGGGCGGGCGGCACATAGCGCTCGCTGCCTTCCCATTATAATAAGAGTATATTGTGGAGTCATCTGGGTACTTGTGGTAATGTGAAGGGTTGCGGAGTTACTTGGAAGTGTTCCCGTCTTGGGTCGTCAAAACATTTACAGTAATGTAAAAGGTTGTGGAGTTGTTTGGAAGTGTTGCATACTGGGTCTTGTGAACACTAGTGTGGAGTTGTGTTGCAGTCTCGGGTCGTGTGAGCACTAGGCGTAATGTAGAGGATTGTGGAATCGTGTTGCCATGCTGGGGCGTGTGAGCACTGGTGATAATGTGGAGGATTGTGGAGTTGTGCTGCTGTCTTAAGTCATGTGTTGATTAATAATGCGGCTACTTACCAGAGTGCGGGGATTGTAACTTTGTTGGTGAAGCACTTTGACATTATTAATTTTTTTAAAGCATGACTTTAATTTTTTGTGAAAAAAAAAAATGAAGAGGTGGTTTAAGATGTAATAATGTTCGCATTGTAAATTTAGGCTGAAAAAAGTATAATAAGTGAAGGTTTAATTTATTGCAAACACTTTAATAATGTAAATCAAGCAGTTATTAATTTGGAATTAGGCCATGAAAACAACGGTTGTTTACTTCATATGACACTAGCGTTCAAGCGTGCTTATACACGTAGTTTACTTGTCACATTTAAGTTTTCAGTGTAAGAACCACGAAATTTGAGACAACGCTTTGAGATTTAACAAGTTCGAAGAAAATTGAATTGTTTTTTTGTTTTTACGTAATGAAATATGATACTTATTGGCATTCGGCACCACCTATCCACATAACCTGACATGTATGTGTTGCTCTGACTAGGCTGATATACTAAAACAGACGTGAGTGCAATTAAAATATGTATCATATTATCGTAACCTAAACACTAATTAAACATTCTTCAGTGTGTTGAATGATCCACGTTTTTTTAAATATTTACCTCCAAATTAGTGACTACTATTATCATCATCAAATTAAGCGATAAACCTGTGAGGGTCCCACAGTGCTGCCAGATTAGTGACAAATGTTCCAACTAATCAGAATATTGACTCAGTGTCTGAAATTCTGTTACTTTTTCTTATTCTATATTTTACAGATATACAAGATTTTTTTCTTATTTCAATATTGGGAATGAGAATAAAATATAATTAAAAATGCGTTTGATATAGGAATACTTTTCAAAGTGATAATATTGAAGTATAAAAACGTAAAGAATAAAAAAGACACTTTTATTAGAACTTTTATAGTTGAGTCACTTTCGAAGCCTTCCAATAAACATTTGAACGGTTTTTTCATTAATTAAATATATAGGGACATTTAAAATAATATTAGATAGAGATTATTTTAGAAATTGTAAACCTGAGCCAAACATCAAAGGAAATATCTAAAGCCAGGAAAAGTTTACACTGGTGACAATAAAAAAAATAATGAAAATTAGTTTTTTTTTTTTTTATAAATATTTTTGTTTACAATGGAGAGCCTGTAAAACATAAAATAATCTTAGCTATTATGGTGATAAACAATTATGAACGGTAAAAATTCTAAGTTATTGTTAATCTATTCGCTAAACTATAATTATTAAATTTGTAGGTGGTAATCAGGTTTGGTCAGAGTAAGGATACCGTAACTCCATATCCTTAGATCAAGAACCCTTAATCCGCATCAGGGCAACCTCCCTTGAAGGGTATATTCACTAAAAATAGTAAAAATGAAGGGGTGGGTAAATGAGGTAATAGGATGGAGAGATGAGCACTTTGGTATAGTGCTTGTGTGCTTGTGCTGGTTCAGTGTGGCACTCAAAGAGGTGCCCTCATTTTCCTGACAGAAGCTTCTCCCGTCAGGCCATTATGTTCTTGCCATGGTGGCGAGCCAAGTGGCAAAAACTGGAAAGCAAAAAATAAGGTGATGGTTATCTTTCTGTAAATTACTACAGTATATCATGCACTTGTTAGCGAGATCTGAGTTTTTATATATAAGAGCATATTAATATATTTGATTACTAACAAAAGAATTAGTTGAATCGCCATACCAACATCATTGTATAACCTCACTGGCACATTAGACACAGGAAGAACCTCACCGCCAACATATGTGCTAAAAGACACCATGCTAGGCACCAGTGTCAGACTTCACCTATATTTACTTGTGCAGTTCATTCTTTAGTATAATTTGTAAATAATGTAATATTAAACTTGTTTTCTGCCAAGAATATGTTAAAATAATTTTGTTTGTATATTTAAAATAACTCATAAATAACGAAGTGGTATGAATTAATATACGACTAACTGCAAAACTATCCATAAAAATGACAAGGAATTTTCAATATATTTGAGCGGTTTGTTTTCTTTTCGAGGTGGCTTGTTATGCCAAGAAACTCTAGTACGTTGTTTACTACAAATATGGATATACGGCACTCACCACCAAGTTTGTTTATGCTGGGTAAGTTGCGCCGGTAACTGAAGATGCCAAGATGCTGTAACCAATAGGCTCCTGTCATGATTCGCTCAAGTTAGCAACTCCAAGAGCAAATCTTAACTTTGAACAAATTTTAACACATTAACGGCCTAAATCTTATACAAGTATTAACAGAGACTGAGATGATTATTTTGCAATAAATCATTCTAAAGTTATGAATGGTGATGGATAAAAGAGCGTATTGATCATACAAGTTTAGACTGGCTGGGTGACTTGCCAAAATAATCACGTGTCTGCATAGGTCTTACCCAGGAAAATAGTTTGACTTTGGCGTACCCAGATATGACATTATTTTGTATTGATACTCAAGCACAAGCGCACCTACACTTAGTCTCTTATATGGTACCTTATGAAAGGCCTTTACTAGAGTCCTAATATATAACATCATACTCTTATCTTTGTCCATTATTTAAAATACTGTAATGAAAATTATTGCATTATTATATTTATGAAAAGCACTAAATCCGAGAAGACTTACTGAAAAAAGTCAGTAAATTTAAGGAGAACGATCCCTTGTGAGGGCGTTGAAACGACCTCGATTACATCTGCTAGTAACAATTTAATTATTAATAGCTAGCTGCTCTGCCAGTATATACCTAACTGACGCACACGCCTTGCTGGGGTGGAGAGGGATTATTAGAGGGGCGTTCAATGAATATTTGATTTTTAGGGGGGGAAGGGAAAGTTATAAGAGTGAACCAAAAATATTTGGGACAAGGATAGAAGATGAGTAAGTGCCAGATAACCAGACTGTGATGGATAGGTAGGCCAACGGACCGTCAGTAATAACAGCCTGGTTGAACAGACAAGCCTGGCCCAGGGCCGGGCTTCGCGAATAGAAAAACTTTCGAAATTCATCATAGGTAAGGTTTGCCTGGAGTTCATTCCAGAGGTCACCGCGGCCCGGTCCTAGACCAGGCTTCCTGGTAGCTGGCCTGATCAATCAAACTGTTGGTGCCCGCCGCCCGCGATCCAATGTATGCACCACATTCCAGCTGATCAGGAATTGTTCTGAGGAATCTTTGGAATTCCTTCTTAAGCACAGCTCTAGGGGTTTGTTGGTAACCCCACTTATGTATGAAAGGAGGGCGTTAAAGAATCGTGATCCCTTAATACTTATTGAGTTCTTTATGTGTATTCAACGATCTCTTGCTTTTCATTGGAGTCATCCTGCACCGTCTGCCAAGCCTCTTGTGTGCATAATTAGTGATATCGGTGTGAAAGTTTGGGAATAATTCCTTCAATATTTTTCAGGTATAGATTATGTTTTTCTCGTCTACGTTCTAAGGAGTACAGTTCTAGGGACTTCAACGCTTCCAGTAATTTAGGTTCTTGACGTGAATTTATACGAGCTGTGAAGGCTCTACATTTTCCAGCTCAACAATTTCACCTGCCTTGAAGGGAGCCGTTAATACACAGCAATGCTCCAGCCTAGAGAGAACGAGGGACCAGAAGAGTATCATTGGCTTGACATCTGTTTTGAAGGTTTTAGTTATCCAGCCTATCATTATTTTTTCTTGCATTTGTAATAACATTGTGTTCCTGAACGTGAAATCTGACATTATAACTCCCAGGTCTCTCACATTTGACTTACGGTCTATTGAGTGGTTTGAGTTTGTCTTCTCGATCTTATTTTTATTTCCTCCATTCCATGGCGAAATAACTAAAATCATTGAACATCATATTGTTATCACTGGTCCATTGGAAGACTGTTTATATTGGCTTGGAGGCTTGCTGTGTCTTCTATTTGTGCCACTTATACTGATTCTAGTATCGTCTGCAAAGTATGATGCAGTGCTAGTATTGATTGATGTCCGTCTGTTAGAAATGAAAATGAGGAAGAAGAATGGGGGCGAGTACCGTGCCTTGGGGGACAGTTTTAAGTTTGGGAAACGGGCTTCTACCGTTGTGTGCTACCTTTGTTTGATATAGTCTTCATAAATTGACAGATCATACACATTCTGAAGGAACATGGCTCTCTTATCTTGAGAACAGTTATAAGTTTACTTCACAATATACAGTGCTTCTCGCTGTCGTAAAGAAACCCCCACAGACAGTATTTTCCTAGTGTAAATTATAGTATATTTTTGTCGCCAGCATTTTAGTGAGTACGAGTTAGGGAATTTGTGGGTGTTTGCAAATAGTTGAGTTTGGATGCAGGGAGTGAATATTCCTTGCACATTCTCCAGATCTGCACGGTCATCGACCATGAATGTGGTTGTTATTGTACAGTGAGATGGATCGTGAATAAAAAGTACCATCTGAAAGCCAAGGTTCTATAGAGAATTTTTTTGTTTGTGATTTTGTTGCATATGAGAGACCTGTAGAAATTTGCGAATATTTCTTGACATTTTACATATTTTGGTTCGAATTTCAAATGTAGATGATGGGGGGATGGAACGCAAAATTCGCGTGTAATGATTAAAATATAAGCCGTTAATCCACATTAGCGATAATTTGTCATGCTACACTATTTGTTTCAGGCTTAGCAATGGCCGGGTAAGCGTACATTATTGGAGTGACAAATTGGGAAACAACAGCTGTGTTTTATTTAATGCGTCAGTGAAGTATTGTGGCATTATTTATATTGTATTAAAAAAATATAAAATTTACGTAAAACACGTTTCACAACACCTGTGAGTATATCTGTTCCTTATGCCAGCGGTCACAGATGGAATTTGTAAGTTCGTTTAAGAAGATCGTCTTATAAGGTTGTGTGCGCGACGGTCGTTTGCTGAAGTATTTATTTTGTTGACAAAGTGGTGAGCTAACAGAGGGCGCAGTCATTAGCTCTGAAGGAAGGTGAGAGAGGGTTGAGAAGGAAAAGGGGTAAAGAGAAGGGAGAGAGGTGAAAATCAAATGAAAAAGGCGGTAAGGAGAATGAAGAGGGCAGTGAGTAGTTGGAGAGATAAGGTGATTTTTTTTTGTAAGTGACACCATTAGGTACACAGATACTTTAACCAAATGCTTTAATACTTAAAGCAGATACAGGACACTGAATTTGATATTCCAGAAGGACATCAGCTTTCTACCACATTTTTATTCCCTGGGCTACACCCACAACAATCTGCTAACACACAGGAACCCATTTTTACTGTTAGGTGGGTAGGGCTCTAAGGAAATTTGCCCATGTGTTTGTCCATAAGAATGATGGAACACTACATAAGACTTACTGGCCCATGCTTAGGCAAGTCCATCTCACACCTACCCACACCCACTCATGTACCCGTCCAACCTATATTTAAAAGCCACCCAAAGTTCTTGCCTCAGTGATTCTATCTGGGAGTTTGTTCCACTTATTTACAATTATATTGCCAAATTTTCCAATATCCTTTCTAAAACTAAATTTCTCCAACTGGAATACATTGCTATAAGTCCTATCATGGTTAGATAATTTCAACATGATATTTATATCCTTTTTATGTATTCCTATTTTCCATTTGTGCACTTCAGTCTTATCTTCCTAGAAGAGATTTCTAATACATGGAATCAACTTCGTCGTCCTTTATTTTTGAGCTCATTTATGACCATCCTGTAATATGGAGACTCGAACTAAGCAACAAAATCTAAGTGAGGTCTAGCTAAAGATATATAAAGTTAAAGAATATCCTTAGGACCTCTATTATTTATACTTGATATAAAGTCAAGAATTCTATTAGTTTTATTGCGAACAGTTATTCTCTATTGTCGTGAATTTAAAGTTCTGCTAACGAGAACTTCTAGATCTTTTTCGCAGTCCTCTTGACTTAAGATCTACGTTGTTTACCTTATAAGTGCAATAGTTATTTCCTTTTCCATGGATTATGACCTTACACTTGTCTGCATTATTTGAATTGAACCTGGGACTTTGCGTTTGAGTCAGATGGTCTCACAAATGTGTTATGCAGCAGTCCCAGCTAAGGTGAAGTGACACCAGGATGTGCAACGGGGAGGATAGTCTTAACAGATCACCTTGTTTCTTTCGTCGTGTAAAACTCCGCACATTCCTCAGTGCGTCGAGCCTCCTTGCCTTCCTCCCTCAGTACCTCGAGCTCCTCTCACCTTCCTCCCTCAGTACCTCGAGCCCTCACCTTCCCTCAGTGCTGAATCCTTACCTTCCTTCAGTGCCTCCATATTTAGTCACAATCGTCACGTTCTCGTCAGTCACTGGTCCTACTCGCCTTATAGTTCTCAGTCGTTTCTCACTTCGTCCTCACCTGCCTTCATCGGCCATCTTCCTCGACGCTCAACGT